>CABFOW010002288.1:73080-107477 GCA_902141385.1 Timema californicum | reverse complement strand
ATGACAAAGTGTGAAGTGATGGTAATGACAAGGAAGAGGGTTAGTCCTAATAAAGCTATAAATTTGGATGGAGTAGATCTGAAAAAAGTACAGAACGTAAAATATCTTGGAATCGTAATATAGAGAAGAGAGTTGGAAGTAGAGAGGATTTAGGGGTCACCTAAAAGCGTCGGTTAATATACCCGATGAATCACCGCAGTCACCGGGGACATTGTGGCATGCATGGTTGCTACGACGGTTGACATCCCCATGCTACACTGTGCACGCCAACTCCATCTGACGTGCGAAGCAATACATTGCTATGTACGGAGCAAACTCCGAACACCTATTGTGAAGAATAGTCGTTACTGCAGCCGATTAAACATGTGGTTAAAGTGATGTAAAGTGTTTTTTCAGTAGTTTCATGTAGCTTTCTTCGAAATGTAAAAGCCCAAGATATTTTTACCCTAGAGTATTTTACACAATTGTGTGATTCTGTTTGTGTCAATGAATTACTCGACACACTATATTTTTTACAAGATATGACCAAATTTTCGCGTCTCCTAACCATCTGTATCAGCTGTGCATGCTAATAGAGTTTTTAAGTCATTTGCTAAATATTTTGCTCCGGACACAAACCATTCCTTTGTGACAGACTGGACAGCAGAGGACTATGCCATGTTGGCTGGCCACCACGATGTCGCTGGTGAACTCAAATCTCCCTCGGAAGCCATGGTTCTACCATTTCTTCAGAAAACGGTCGACCTGAACAAGAAGGTCACCTCTATCGTCATTGGCCAGCGATCAGTCTCTGCTGCGTCGCTGCCTGATAATCCAAATGAAGAAGATAAATGTGATGATGTAAGATTTTGTTTTCTTTATCTTACTTGTTCAATAGAATTAATAATTCGAAATTTCATTGCCGCACTTACAAAAGTATACCACCTATCCCTCTCTTGAGATAGTTCTATTCAGTCTGCCTCATTACACCCTATCCCTATCCCTATCTTGAGATAGTTCTATCCAGTCCACTTCATTACATCCTATCCCTTTCTTGAGATAGTTCTATCCAGTCCATCTCACTACACCCTCTTTCAGATCCAGTCTAATGTTATCCTACCATTTGCGTCAGGTTTTCCAAATGATCTTCCCATTGGGTTCACCAGTCATTATGCTGAACACAGTTCTAGTTTTTCCCCATTCGTTCTGCATGTCCTCACCACTATAATCTATGAGACTTTATTATCCTAATAGTGTCTTGTGATGAGTACAGTGTATGTAACTCATCATTATGTAACCTCCACTCCCCAGAACCCTATCCCTTTTTTGGACCAAATATATACCTAAATACTTTGTTTTCGAACAACCTAAAGTTATTTTCATCATGTAAAGTAAGATACAATGTTTCACAATTCACATCCATAGAGGGCAACCGATAAAATTATTGTTTTGTATATTTAAAATTTTATTTTCCTTGACACCAGACGAGATGTTAACAACTTACTGATCAAGTAATAGCAAAGATTTCCCGACTGTATTTTTTTCCTAAATTCCTATCTGATATAGTTAAAATTGTTCATTTGTGTGGAGGGAGAGTGGAAAACTATTTAGGAAAAAACACCCCCAGTTCACCCGACCAAGATTCGAACCTCGATCTCCCTGTCTTCGGCAGTCGAGCTTAACACGACTAGCGCGTTAGCTGACTACGCCACTGAGGCGGTTATCTAGTTAGTGTAATCAGTCAAGGTAAGACCTTTCAAGGTAAACAAAGTGTACTTTTTTTTTATTTAATGTATTTTCTCTAAAGGCATGGACATTAATATTGGAGGAAATATTGAATTTAAGGAATAAATACAAGCTGTATAGAAAAAATAAAAGTATAGTGGGAAAATGAAGGCTGATCACAGGACTATTGATAAATGTAAAAGTCAATCGGGGCCTCAAAATGGTTGCCAACCCCTGATGTAGAGGTTTTACCCAAAATATTCCTTTTTAGGAGGAAGCGAGAGTTCCTATCTGTGCTAGTTCATGGTGAAGTCTTTCAACAAAGACTTAGCTTAAAGTAATTTAAAGTTTTTTTAAGACATTATTGAGGTTTTAGTTGGTATGAATTGTATAACACTACAATAGACTAATAGCCTAGACATTGGATAGAACAAAACATTCTCATCTGTAATCATTTGTTAAAAGTCTTATAACTGAGGAAATTTCTTTAAAAATTTCAGATTTTTTATTGTTGGTAAAACTGAGAATTACTCTTGAATTTACTCTAATAGTTTGAGTGGACACTTTTTTTTTTACATAGGGTTTGTTATGATCAATTTATTTAATTGGCTCTAGTAAAATATGGACTCAATCATTGTTACAATTTTTTTAACACAATATGCCCCTTTTTACTATTATTCTGCTCGTATTTTATCAATCCAAAAATTACATTTCTATATAATAACAATTTTAAATTAAAATCCCAGTCGTAAATTTAATTGTTAGATTTTAGAAGCTCATTGTTTAAATTTTCTTTTTCAAATAAATGAACTTAAAAACAATATATTTTTCTTCAGGTTGTGAATATGTCTGGTATAAAAAGCAAAGATGCTGATAATAGTGACACATGGAATGATAGTCAAGTTTCTGAACCTAGTACGAAGCAAAAAGTGAGTATATAATAATAATAATAATAATAATTTGGTAGATCCACATTGAAGAAAATAAGACAGGATATCCACGAAAGAATAATTGCTATTATGGATAAATATTAATAGAGATATTTAAAAAAAAATCCTTTACTTATATTAAAATTTAAATATCACAACCAAAGTTAAATTCTACTCCAAAATAAAATAACACTTTTTGGCACAGTAAACTATTTGTATTACTAGTCAATATATAACATTTTACCTTACCAAATAAAATATATGCATTGTCTTGCTGCCATACAAAAAAGGAGCTTTAAATTTTAAATGTCTTTGCATTTGAAAACAAACAACCTATAGACCAGGGTTATTCAACCTTTTTATGTCCAAGGGCCAAAGTTTCTGCCTCCTGTTGGCTCGCGGGCCGCAATAATATACTGACAATATTTGACTTAAATAAATATTCGTATTAGCTCAGTCTTATACATTTATACTCACACTAGGGATTAGGATTTCTCGTGAAGTATATTCTCTGTGGGTTTTTTTGCCCAATGTTTAGATTTTTCATAGCAGGAGGTAGCATGATTGGTCTTGTCTACTATAGTTGTAATTTACCTGTTCAAAGTACATTTGTACTAAAAAGCAATATAATTATTCATATATATCTGTTTTTTCCATTTTTTCTCTTGAAATAAGTAGTTAGCGGGGCGTATGGGTACAGCGCTCTGATTGGTTGAATTTGATCACGTGACCACGCCTCCTCACCCTCTGATTGGCTATTGGTTTTCCCTCTCCCCTCCCGCCCTCCTCCTGACCCCCTTTCCAGACGTGTTGATTCTTGTTCCAAATATGTTGGTAATTGTTTTTTATGTATACCCATAGCTTTTTTATGTATGAATATTTCTTTTTTATTTGAAATTAAAGGGTTTTTTATTAATTGATTAGGATGTTGGAGTTTTTTTTTATTGGCATGCGACCCCACAGTGCTGGGTGGTATCGCTAGTGAGCATCTTCTTTGTCCGGGAGCTGAGCATAGAGTGTTACGGCTGAACAACTGACTGGGTGCAGAGCATGTAAGGGGTGAGGTATCGTTACCATCTTCTATGTCCGCTCGCTTAAATATGAGTGTGCCCGCCGAGTAGCTAGCAGTCGCCAGAGCTCCCCCTTTCCCCCTTTCACTTCCCCGCGTCTATCTATATATATCTGTTATTGTCATTTTTTCTCTTGAAATAATTTTATATTTTTCATGAACCAGCGAGCCGCAAAAAATGTAACCACGGATCTCATGTGGCCCGCAGGCCGTGGTTTGAAGACCCCTGCTCTAGACAATGTCTCAAGAAAATTTATCAAGCCGTTTCAACCAGAAATTGTTTAAAATCTCGAAAACTGAAAATAAAAACAAATATAATTTAATACATACACACACACACACACACACTCGTTTGACTGACCAATACCATGGAAAGTAAACCGGATGACTGGACTGAGGCTTAATGATAATGAGGCCCAACCATATTTCTTTCTCATGGGGTTACTGAGTCCTGAACACATAAATTTCCATGATTCTTTCAAAGTGTATATAGTTCTTGTTAAGAACTGCTCTATCAGTGAAATTGTTTCACTGTCTGGTCGAAAGTGCTTGAAGCTGGACCAGTTCCTACTTCGGTCATCTGAAGACGACGAGCTAAGTGAAGGCAGCGAGAGTGTTCACAGTCCACGAGTAGTGACGGAAGAGGTGCAGGACTCTCCCAGGTCCTGTGTGATTCCGCCTCCTTGTAAACCTCCCAGGAGTTGGGACCTCCTCCAATCAGGAGTCATGGATGATATGGTAACATACCTTTACTTCTTGTACCAATGTCAAGTTAAAACACATGTTTTATATTAAAAAAACTTAATTAAAAAAATATAGTTTATATATATTTACTCTATAAATAAAAGGAATATTTTACGGAACTTGTCATTATTGGTTCAATCGGTTACTACAACAGACTCACAATATTGATTGTAAGATTAATGGTTTGTTAACTTAGAACAACTTTTTTTACATTGTTAGTTTGTTTAATTGTTCTTTTGATATTTTACACAATTTGGTAAAGAAGGAAAAGAAGATATTTTCACATAAAAGGTTTTAGTCCAAAAATTGAATAAAATATCAAATGGCTACTAAATATCCCCTTCATTGGCAGTCTAGTCTATGCCTTAGATCATGCAGCCACCGAAGTTTTTTTTAATATTATAACTTTAACAAGTCTTATCATATTAGTTTAGAAATCCATATATTTTAAATCTAAGATTATTCTAAAGAGTAATTTTAAAATTTCCCATTCCTGTCCTGGATCCTGATATTTTGACTCATTTCCCAACCCATTCTCGTCCCGAGATAAAAAAAAGTCGTTCCCTTCCATCCTTAGATAAAATTTATTAATTATGTTTGAAATATAGCATTTTGTAAATTATATTTAATACCTAAATTCACATAGTTCTGCAAATTATAATATTTTTATCTGACATTGAATCTTTTAAAAAAAATAATATTCAAACTTTGATTTGGCTTTGCTAATATTTCATAAATTCGATTTGGTTTTGCTTTGAATAAAAAAAAGTGCATGTTACACGCCCCTTATATTTTATATGTCTAAATCATTCTTATATTATTGAGGTAATTTTTGTGTTTTTGTGTGTGTGACAGTAATCCAATAATAGAAAAATACGAATTATACCGTATTTCTTCGATTCTAAGATGCACTTTTTTCCCCCCCTTTGAATATCTCTAAAAACAGGGTACGTCTTAGAATCAATGGCGTCATAGAATCACAATTAATTTTTGACCAATGCTCTTGAATTCTCAGAAAATGATATACTATGGAATAGTGAAAATAGAGATGGCTCAGAAGAATCAGATTAATACTGATTCATCCCGGCACAGATTTATCTGATTGCCAAACCCTTCCTTCACCTCTGACAAGAAGTGTATTAATCACAACTTGTGAATGTGTGGTAATGCCAGGCCTCCACCGCGGTTCGGATCCCACGTTAAACTGTAGGTCCTCCATTTTCATCTCACAATCACCCTAACATTACACATGAGCGTAAGTGCGTATAACCCGAACGGGTAGTAATACGCGGTGTTAATAATAATAATAATAACAACTAAGAAAGTCCACCTAGGGAAATAGGAAAGATGTGTGAAGAATCCAATGCAGAAAGGTGAATTTTTTTCTTTCTTCTATAGTAGAGGTAGTCACACACACATTTAAACACTAATCGAGTAATATTTCAGAATTGTTGCCTTTATCAAACAAAAAGAGAAGAGGGAATATACTTTACTGATTGTGCTCTCCCTTTTTTTGTGACCCTAGCCCTCTTCCCTTTATCTTGTCCCAAGTATAACAAAATTTACTTCAGAAAGAAAAATAATTTTTCCTTAAAGAGTTTAAAAAAAACTAAACATTGAAAGGAAGACAAAAGGGCAAGGCCTCTTTACTTACCAGAAAATTGTAGACCTCAACGTTAACAATTAAAAACACAACCAAACACGTAATAATGAAATTTTCGGGGTACATCAGTCCCCTTCTTCAGTATTGTTTTAGTTGTTAACTTTGAGGCCTACAGTTTTCTTGCCCTTCTATCCTCCTTTCAATGTTTAGTTTAATATAACCGTTTGGTGCCAATTTCTCCTTCGTCTAAAGAGACATAAATGAAATGATGATTAGACTTTTCACTCATTTGAATAATTATTGCTCTGTAAGTAGGACATTTTTTTACTGTACGCATCATATTCTAATTGTAATATTGCCCTTGTTTTTCAATATTCCCGATACAAGTTAGTCGTTAATATGTTTATAGAGCTCTGAGCCGCGCCGTCGTAGTTTGTTAACGCTGGGCTCCTTGAGGTCCAAACGAGAGAGTTTCACCGAGTCTCCGAGTGGGGCAGACTCCCCAAGTCAACATCTAGGTCAAGGAGATAGTCCTCTGGTCGATCAAGGGGACTCTGAGAAGTGGCTGTCGAGTAGAAACCCCAGAAATCATCGGTCGGAGGATGATGTCGGCAGCGTACCAAACAATGATAGTCCTTCCACCAAGTATGGGGAGATTCAGGTGAGATTGTAGAGTTAGATAGAAAGAGATAAATTATTATTATCACCGCGTCTCACTACCCGTTCAGGCTATACGCACTGACGCTAATGTGCAATGGTAGGGTGATTGTGAGATGAAATGGAGGACCTACAGTTTAACGTGGGATCCGAATCACACATTCACAAGTTGTGATTAATACACGCCTTGTCAGAGGTGAAGGAAGGGTTATGTAATCAGATAAATCTGTGCCGGGACCGAGGATTGAACCCCGGACCCTAGCTCAGGAGTCCTCGAATTTTTTGATATCTCTAATTTTTCTAGTGCTCCCTTCAGCTTTGTATTAGCCACTTAGGTTTGACTGTAATAATATTTAAAAATATAAATTTTTAAGCATTAATAGGAATCTAATCACAATATCTACAGTAGCCCCATGGCTTCTTTGGTGCTGACTGACAGCTTTGGAAAGTTACCAGACCAAATTATGTATCCCTACGCAGAAAAACCAAATGATCTGCAAAAACATGTGTTTAGTAGCTGTCACATCTGACAATCAACATTTAGGTATATACCTAAATGTTGACTGTCAGAAGTCAGCTGTGAGCTGTCAGTCAGCACCAAAGAAGCTGTACTAAATATTTTAATAACATTATTTATAAATTTGTAGAGCAAAACTAAGATAGTCTTTAGACTTGTCATCTATCAAGTGAACCATAGAAATGGTTTCAAGTACCTAACTGCATCCACTAAAATATAATTTTCAAAATTATTATAACTAGTTTTGGGTGCTCACCCATACACAAGTTTTTGAATATAACTTTTTATTTACATTCTATAAAATATTATATATGCTGATGAAAGCATACTCCCATTTGTTTAGGGTCCTAGATGGTTGATGGTTGATCATGGTCTAACTGGCCGACACTTACGATTCATGTCTACCCACACACTGGTTGATAATATTTTACTTTAAATGAATAACGTGTATTCTTCCATTTGATAGGTTAAAAAAACTGAAGAGAGTGCGCCAATAGCCGGTCCAGATGGAGACACACTCCATATAGAAAACAGCAAGTCTGATTCAGATAGTGATTGGGATAGTGACGATAGTCTTCCGCTGGACACTGTCGACAATAAACACTGTGACGGTCAGACTAAGGAAGAACCGCTTCCTGTGGAGTTTGAACTCGGTAAAGCCCCTACGTCGGAGAAACGGGGAAGGTTCTTGCTGAGAACCCCTTCCATCGATTTGAGCGACGATCAACACGCTAACGGAAAGGACAGTTCCCATCAAAGCGACTACTCGACAAGTAAAAAAGAACAAAGTGAAGAAGTAAAGAATGGATCCAGAGAAGATGACTTATTAATCAAGGTATGTTCTAATTTTTAAAATGTTATAAAAGGAATTAAAAAAATCATACTTGTTTACACTCACTCATACACATTTATGTACAGGCATGCATTTTGTTTGAGTATTGTATCGGTTACACTAACATGCCTAGAAGTGCCACGATCACTCTATTTCCGTTGTCGGTTGTCTTTTTATATCTGTACAATCAGGATTTTCTCAAGTCACTACCTCTGCTATTCTCTCTTGATTCCAAAGTGGGGAACTTTGTATTCTCTTCAGACTGAGTTCTACTGAATCTATTACCTTGCTGAATTTTTTTTTACATCCACTACTGTTTCCAATCTGTGGCCCGGGTCTTATTTTTATTCGATCCATATATTTTCCACTACCGGCTTGCTAGCACTGTCGTAGCTTCATGTGCCTTATAATCCAACTTAAGACTAGGACAGGCACAACATCCAGTCCTCGGCCCCTTAATTCATCACTGTGAAAGGGGAAACCCATATTTTTAACCAATGATACTTTTTTTTGGTAATGCCGAGAATCAAACCCGGGACCCTTAACTCAGTCGACAGACATGTTACCAACTGAGCTTAGGTTTCTGATGAATTTTTTGTAAATGTGTTTACTAAATACATTCTGATTTTCATACTCAGAGCTAGATCTACTTTTAAGTATTAATACACCAAGTCTTGTGATCTGCAGTTGTCTTTTTGATAAATGATATTATCAATAGTTATAAAATAATACCAATAGCATAACAAAATGGTATAAATGCCGAGTGCGAAAAATATTTGTGTTTTCTAGAAGGTTCTTCCAATAAAAATTGGACTGTCTGTCTGACCCCTGGCTTACAATGACAATACGTAAGGATATCTTATTGACAGCATCCTATTTGTTGACAATGAGTTGTCTTTCAGGATGTTGTGTTAGATTGTGTCATACATATTGATATACGTATCTGGTGTCTTAGTTTCTGTCGTATGTGGATTGAACATACTTTCTTCTATTTATTCATTGTCCTGACAATGGCTCTGCTACTTCTCGGCTTGCTTCTAGTGCTGACATGTCACTTGCATGCTTGTAAGATACTTGTATCTGTCTTTCTTTTTTTTTAGTTTTTTTTGAGCGTTTGTATTTTGTTTTGAACAGCTTGGTTGTTATTTGGAGCTGGTTTGTATACATCTAGACACGATTGTTTGATTGGGGCTAACATACATTTCAAAACATCTGAATAACAACACCGGCTCACACATTTTTATAGGTAAACTATTTACCGATTCTCACAACTGATTTCTCTTTCGTTTTACTCCTGTTTTACTCTTTGTTTTCTTCTTTAATCAGCCTGAAATATTTGAATTTATTTCAGTAAATATTACACCTTTCAATTAAATAAACTTGTGTTGCCAAAATAAATGGTTAATAGACTACATAATGAACCTTTTTAATTTTAGAAGCGTCATATATATATTTATACATTAAAGATAAACCTGAAAATACAATGATAAAACTATAGTATCATAGTAAATCCACTGTTACTTACACACACTGAAAATTACTGTGGTCTTTTTGGTACTTTTAATTTAAAAAGTTGTTTTCTTGATTTTCAGAAATCTTCCTCGGTCATGGGGACTCTAGGCAGAGATGGTACCATGCTAGGTTATGATGAAGTGTGGGAATGCAATACACAATTTCCCGTCAATCCGACACTTTCCATGACCACATCAGAAACACAAATATCCTTGAAAGATGAACTGGAACAAGCGCTCGCGCAAACATCGTCAAGTGGTGAAAACATTGAAAACATGAGATCTGGTACTGAGGATTGGGCTCTTGGTAACCCTGCAGATTCATTAAATACTCGATTAGGAATAGAGTCTTATCTAGACGAAGACAAACTTATTTTCCCATCGCCTAGATTTGGGCAAAAAATGGAGGAAACCTCTGACGGCAGTCACAAAAGTACAAACGGCAGGAAGTTTGAGTCCAAATCTCTGGACGCTTTGCATAATTCACTGGAACATTCTACCAAAGTGTCCAACACTAAACTACCTCGTGGAGTAAGAAGACATTGCCGCCAACAGTCTATGTCTATTTTACCGTGGAGTTGTAGGGAAGAGTGCCACCATAAATCTCCGCAGCCCCCACCCGCGCCGGTATTCGAACGTCCGACCGTCGATAGCAAGCGAATAAATGCACAACTCGAGTGTTACGACGAAGCACTCCGTGAACTAGCACAAGTAAAAATAGTTAAACAGAGGCCATTTTCATTGCCACCAACAAGAGGCCCATCAGAGCTGGCCCTATCGCAACCTTCAAACTTTGGCACAATGTCCCTACCTGGGACAAATGATTTCACTAGACATGAAATATCTCAATCGACTTCTGTTCGTAAACAAGGGTCTCTCTCTCTGCCTCGTAATATGGAACCTCCCGGTATTTCTAGAGCCGCCTCTTTAGGATCTCAATATCAGGGACAATACTTTTTTACAGGCGAACTCCCGGGAAAAGAACTTTCTCACTCTGCAATTGTTAAAAAACAAGGTTCTTTATCCCTTCCCCGTACATGTGAGATAGCAGATCAACAGTCTCTAGATGTGAGTAAAGAAGGTTATCTGTCTCTCCCGCGCTCTAATGAACTCATAGACGAAGCGTTCAAAGAGATCGGTAAATCCTCTGTAAAGATGAAGCGAGGTTCTCGGTCGTTGCCGCGGTCCACAACCCCTAGAGACATGGAGATGCATACCGACCCTGTTCCAGCTCCTTGCAATAAACACCCGTGGAGAAACAGGCGAAGGGCAGAAAGTGAAAGCGAAGCAGTCGATAGGAAATCTAAAGGAGTTTCTATTAAATGTCTTTCATTTGACTTTAAATTAGGATTGTCCAAGACAAACGAATCTAATGCTGATAATGAATCAGTATCTACAATCGCAAGTTCACCAAATTCACAAATAGCTACTTCCACTTCTGAACCGAACGGATTCACTAATTCTCTAAACGTATCAACAGATGGCAGTTTAGAAAAACCTATAAGAAAAAAAAGAAAAATCCTGTTAGCAATGAGAGGATTAATTGCCCCCAATCTGAGGAGCTTTAACAATAGTGCAGCGAGTGAAGCGTCTCTAGAGGAATCCTTTGAAGAACCACCGTTTTGGCTAAGTACGGACAGAGTCGGAAGCTTGGAGCGTCAAGCGACTGTTATCGAAAGGATCGACGTCCACCCTAAATCTAACAGCACAAGGGTCGGAAGCCCAAGGACACCTGAACTATCGATGAAATTGGAGGAGAGTATCACAGAAGAAGAACAAGTGTTGTCCCCCTCGGCAGAGATGTTGGTGCCCCCTTCTTCAGAGCCAGTGGAAAGGGAAGAGTCTGGGAAGGTGCCGAAAGGATTATCGACTGATGCAGATGAGCTAAATAATACAGTGGCTTCGTCAAAGGCAGCTGTCGAAATGCCGGAAATGATTAGGTGAGTTTTCATCACTTTTATTTTATTAGCATGATTTTGTTACAGGCTAGTGTTTCTTAAAAGACATCACATAACAAATATACTATAGTAGAATATTTATTTTTTAAATTATAAATAGTCTGTATTACTGTCTACTGAATAATTTTTCTTTGCATTATTATATTTAAAGTATGGCTGGGTTGATCAAATATTTCGATGATTATACCTATGTCGATTATTTTTTTTACCTACCGTAATTAGGCCTGTTAGAAACTCACAGAAACTTATTGCGTGAAGTTGACGAGACTGGTTGTTATGAAGGAGAGACATGACAGGTGAGTGCGTGGAATGGCGACGTGTGAGTCGTGTAACGGGGCTATGTTGGTGCAATATGTTCGTAGCACATATCAAGTTGGATCAACAAGTGTGCGATTATTATACCATGTGAGGTACGATAGGCCGATTACCGATGTCAGTGATTTGGTATATTTAATTTTAAAATTTAAAATATAATATTCATTAATAATACTAGAAAACATTTTTTTTTTGGGGGGGGNTGGGGGGGGGGGGGTTATTTTTATTTTGTTCAATAAAGTAGGTTTAAATGAAAACTTTACGAGTTAATTTAGAAATAATTCATTATCAGTGGCGCTACCACATTTAAACAATCATTAGTTTAAGTTAAATTGACTTCTTTTCTCGTTGTTAAGTTTGTGATAGTTTTATATAGGAATTTTATTTTAAAATTTGTGCATTAAATAACACAGAAAATATATTAATTTGGTAATGAAAACGTAAACAAATATTTTGTTCATTGAGTTACTGGTAGGTAATTGAAATTTAAATAAGCACAGTTGATTTTAAATTTATTTTAAAAGTATCGATTGAAAAATACATTTAAATAATGATATAAAGATAAGTACTATATCCATGATGTAGTTTTTAAATTTCTCATAGTCTTATTAAGTTTTACTTTCACTTTAATCATCCTCAGTTTTAGTTTGCCTTGAATCTTCCCCAGGTTTAGCTTCCCTTGAATCATCCCCAGGTTTAGCTTCCCTTGAATCATCCCCAGGTTTAGCTTTTCTTGAATCTTCCCCAGGTTTAGCTTCCCTTGAATCTTCCCCAGGTTTAACTCCCCTTGAATCTACCCCAGGCTTAGCTTCCCTTGAATCATCCCCAGGTTTAGCTTCCCTTGAATCTACCCCAGACTTAGCTTCCCTTGAATCTTCCCCAGGTTTAGCTTCCCTTGAATCTTCCCCAGTTTAGCTTTCCTTGAATCTTCCCCAGGATTAGCTTCACTTGAATCCCTCCCAGGTTTAGCTTCCCTTGAATCTTTCCCATACTTAGCTTCCCTTGAATCTTCCCCAGTTTAGCTTTCCTTGTATCTTCCCCAGGTTTAGCTTCCCTTGAATCTTCCCCAGGCTTAGCTTCCCTTGAATCTTCCCCAGGTTTAGCTTCACTTGAATCTTCCCCAGGTTTAGCCTCCCTTGAATATTCCCCAGTTTAACTTTCCTTGAATCTTCCCCAGGATTAGCTTCACTTGAATCTTCCCCAGTTTTAGCTTCCCTTGAATCTTCCCCAGGTTTAGTTTCCCTTGAATCTTCCCCAGGTTTAGCTTCCCTTGAATCTTCCCCAGGTTTAGCTTCCCTTGAATCTTCCCCAGGTTTAACTTCCCTTGAATCTTCCCCATGCTTAGCTTCCCTTGAATTTTCCTCATGCTTAGCTTCCCTTGAATCTTTCCCAGGTTTAGCTTCCCTTGAATCTTCCCCAGGTTTAGCTTCCTTTGAATCTTCCCCAGGTTTAGCTTCCCTTGAATCTTCCCCAGGTTTAGCTTCACTTAAATCTTCCCCAGGTTTAGCCTCCCTTGAATCTTCCCCAGGTTTAGCTTTCCTTGAATCTTCCCCAGGTTTAGCTTCCCTTGAATCTTCCCCAGACTTAGCTTCCCTTGAATCTTCCCCAGGTTTAACTTCCCTTGAATCTTCCCCATGCTTAGCTTCCCTTGAATTTTCCTCATGCTTAGCCTCCCTTGAATCTTCCACAGTTTTAGCTTCCCTAGCTATTGTTGCAAATTTGATTATAGGCTTTGATGAACCACTATTTAACCATATTTTTGAGTTTTTACAAAACACTAAAAAAAAAAATGGTATTATTACTAAAACGAAAGGGTATCTGGAAGAAAATTATACTGTCTTGTTCAATGGTCAGCCTACTTTGACAGACCTCAACCTTATCTCATTATATGGCTTATTTCTAGGAATGCTTTTGTTCTGATAGCCTTTTATGCAGAATGGAATTTAAAAAAATACTGAAAACACTGGAATTTCAAACTTGACCTCTAGTAGACAGACACCTTGTTAAAAAAATATATATAAAAAATTCTGATAACTAATTGAAATTTCTCTTTCTTATCAATTTAAGAATTAATGTATTAAAATAATCCTCTTATGTTTACCATGTTTTCTAAACTTTCAAATTTGAGATTCAGAATGTGTTAATAAAATGAGATTCAGACAAGTCTTTGGAGTCGGTACGCTAAGCCTTTGACTCCATTTTCTCTATTAGTAATAGCAATTTTACCACAATCAAATGCTACAACACAGGTAACTTTATGGGAATCTTCTTGGGCATTGTGAATTTATATTTTGATAAATTTGTCAATCCAAATTACAAATATTGGTCATCAAGAATAAAATAGGTATAAGATTAAAATTATATAGTTAGCATATATTGTTATAGTATTATATGTTTTTATTTTGAGGTCGCAGTCTGAGTCGGTTAAAATGTACCGACTCTTGTCTTCAAAATAAAATCTTATGATATTAAGGCAATACCACCCGCCTCGGTGGCGTAGTTAGCCGATGCGATAGTTTTGTGTTGAGCTAGTCTGTCGAGGACAGGGAGATTCAATTTTGAATCTCGGTTGGGTAAACTGGGTGTGGTTTTCCCTAAATAGTTTTCCACACTCCTACGCAAATGAGGGTCACTTCCCAAGTACTTAAATTATT
Source organism: Timema californicum (assembly GCA_902141385.1). Lineage (NCBI taxonomy): Eukaryota > Metazoa > Arthropoda > Insecta > Phasmatodea > Timematidae > Timema > Timema californicum. Next base: position 92,984 of record CABFOW010002288.1, on the reverse strand, counting down.
ATTATTATTGTTATTATTATTGTTATTATTATTATTATTATTATTATTATTATTATTATTATTATTATTATTATTATTATTATTATTACTGCGTCTTACTACCCGTTCAGGTTATACGCNTTATTATTATTATTAGCACCGCGTCTTACTACCCGTTCGGGTTATACGCACTTACGCTAATGTGTAATGGTAGGGTGATTGTGAGATGAAATGGAGGACCTACAGTTTAACGTGGGATCCGAACCACGGTGGAGGCCTGGCATTCCCCACATTCACAAGATGTCTTGTCAGAGGTGAAGGAAGGGTTTGGTAATCAGATAAATCTGTGCCGGGACCGAGGATTGAACCCCGCCCGCCAGCACAGAAGTCTGACACCTTAACCACCTAGACCGCCAGGTCACCTAAGCGCTACTTGTAAATGAAGCCTTAGATAACCATTAAAAACTATACATAATTATGGCACTTACTATACACTAACAAAACTATTAAGATTATCTATCAGTTGATTGTATTTAATTTAGTGTGATATGTTCAAATTGACTCAAATTAAAACAAAACGGACAAAACAAAATATTTAATTCATAAGAGTATCGATAGTTGAGTGAAAACTGATTGGTGTATATGGTAAATATCTCCACTTTCTTCCTTGAGCGACCGTCACCATCCGAACAATTTATTTCGATTGACAACATGTTTTTTTTTGTTTGATGTTATCAGCCATGTTGAAAAACTGCCAACACTCAACATTACTGTACCTTAAGATCGCCATCAATATCCATATGCTACATACAGTATCTGTGAAAATATTATGGGCAGGGTCACGTCTGGGGGTGGGGCAAAGGGGTCAATTGCCTTGGTTCTCACATTCCAGGGGGCCACATTTCCCCCAAAAATTATTAAATAAATTACAATTATTATTCTAATTTTTTTTTATCAAATGGTGTACAGATAATTAACAGTAATAAGTATTCGCTTAGTGATAGGATTCAATTCCAGATTAATGAAAACCCTAACTTTATGTAATTTAAGATTTACGTTATTCGAATAATGTGCTGCAGTACAGTAGAATACGCCGCCATTGTACTACCACTGTCGGTCCACAGAAAACTTAACGGTAAAATGGTACAGAGAGGAAATTACTTTTGTTAACTTAATTTGTTTACATTTAATAAAGTAGTCATTTAATGGGTTGATTAAAGTTCCATAAAACATGAAACGTTATTAAGTAAAATAAGTACCGAATAAGCATTAATATATTATAATGGCTAAGTGCTAAAACTAAAAAACTACAATACAAAAGGGAGGAACAGGGGTCTCAAGTTTTTTGCCCTGGGCCTCACATTTTCTTAAAACAGCCCTGATTATGGGGGCTTTGAAACAATGACTCGCACCTTGATTGAGCGGTTGGAATCGGCTGGTTCGAAAAGGTCATTTTAAATTTCTGTAGTAAAATAAACTTAATATTTTTAAAATCTAACATGTTGGGTCTAAGTTGTATAATAAAACAACAGACATTTTTTTTAAAAGTATATTTTATATCACAGATTTATTTATTTATTTAGTAATTCACCACATTGAGAAATAACTATTCTTGCTGTAGGTTTGCCAATTTTGCTTCCGTAACTTTCTATCTGAAATAATAGTGGGTGGGGGTCAGTGAGGATACATTTTAATATTGCATCATAGTAAGCATTATTTTATGGAGTATTTCACAGGGTGGGGCCAAAACAACCAGGCGGTTAGTAACTTGAAAATATTAACACTTTAACTTAAAAGTAAATATTCACTAGATAAATAAAAGCAAACTACATTCTACATTTTTTGAAGATAATGTTTCTCAGGTGGTCTCTACCGGACGTCAGAAAAACCTCAGCACGTTGTCCATCATTTTCCTCAGCATAGATCATCTAATTATTTACGCCCCATCCTGTATATAGGTCCAGTGTAAAGTTCAATAATTTTAGTAACACTTGAAAATACTTAAAACACTAGTGTTATTTAAGTGGCTCACAAACAAACATAAGCTACAAACCCAAAACCACAATGATCTCTACCTAATAGAATGACCAAAACTTCTAGCCAATGATACACATTAGGCAATGTTTGGTTCTAAATTTAATTTTTAATACAAGTTTCCTTTTAAATTTCAACTTCCTCATCTCTTTGTTAGAGGTGTAATAAAGTGGATAGCCTGGACAGGTGGTAATATGATAAAGATTGTATTATTATTATTATCACCGCGTCTTACTACCCGTTCAGGTTATACTGCACTTACGCTAATGTGTAATGGTAGGGTGATTGTGAGATGAAATGAAGGACCTACAGTTTAACGTGGAATCAGAACCATGGCGGAGGCCTGGCATTCCTCACATTCACAAAGATGGTATTGATTTACAGAGATTCAAAGTTGTTGACTTAAGCTAATATTTGATAGTTGTCATTGTATACCTTGCGTAGAGTTTTGAATCCTTTAACAAGTCTTCCAAACACGACACACTTGTTGTTAAGTGTGACGATTTGTTTGAAACTGATGTTAAACTTGGAGTTGTTAGTGTTAGTCCCAACACTTACCATTGATAAAATACCTGGAAAACAAAACACTAAACAATGTTTTAACAAAATAACTTTGATATTGTTAGAAATAAAAAATATTATTGATTCCTCTAAAAGTATTTAAACATAGATCCTAATTATTACTACTACAATATTTTGGAATGATGGTTTATTGGTGTAGGAGAGCGGTTAAAACTCTCTTCTAAAGAATCCTCTTCCTAATCTGTAGTTCAACTAAACTGTATCATCTAAAATTATATCTTCAGTGCCGAAGGTGAAATCATCTTAATAAATTGTGTGCAGTTTTAAAAGTCTTACTTATTTCATAAGTGTAAGAAATATCACAATAATTGCCACTCAATCACGGGGCTATAAATACCAATTGTCTCATCAAATACCTAATATCACATTAATTGGCGCTCGATCACAGGGCTATAATTACCAATTATTTTATAAAATAATGAGAACATTTTAATTGGCGCTCGATCATGGGGGTACGAATATCAATTATCTCAATATATAAACCAAAATACAATAATTGACGCCCACTCGCGGGGTGATAGCTTCAAGAACATAATAATTGGCGCCCAACGTGGGGCACATTAATTTCCATATCATAATAATTGGCGCCCAACGTGGGGTTATAAATACCAATTATCTCATAAAATACCCAATATCACAATAATTGGTGCTCGATCACGGGGTCATAATTACCAATTATTTTATCAGATAACGAGAACATTTTAACTGGTGCTCGATTATGGGGCTATACATATCAATTACCTCACAATATAAACCGAATCATAATAATTGGCGTCGCATCGTGAGTCAAATAACAATAAATAAATAATAACGTAATAATTTCCATCCAATCGCGGGGCACAATAATCTACATATCATAATAACAACCATTGATTTCATTGTTTTTCACGATTCTAGGATTTTAAGAGGGGAAAAAAAACTCTTTTAATGAATATGAAAATAGAAATATTTAATTTCAATTGCAAAGCAATAACTAAGGATTCATTTAGGTGAAAAATGGCAACCAGAACACAAGAATTTAACCCAGGACCTTTGGTTGTTTTTTTCGTCAATGATCTTCCACTGAGCCATTTTGGTTTGTCTTGGATGCAGGACCATATTTCACCACTTGTTGTGTTGAGTCTAATTTTGGTAACTAGTGATAAGTCACATCATTGACATGCAAAGCCAAAGGTCCTTTATTCGATTCCCATGTCCAGGCTGTCTCTTTTTACTTAAATAAATATGATTTAAGCCAATAGGATTGATCTTGTGGGCAGTCATCACATATCAGTTTGTGATACACGCATATTAAAAATAGCTAAGGAATTCTCATATATGTGTGTAAAGTAATATACCATACTAATAGTTGATAAAGGGAAACATATTCAATAAATGTGGCAGCATGATCAGGATAAAATGTTACATATGGCCTTACATAGCCACATGAGTCTATGTATAATATTGTGAATTAAAAATGGTATATTGTGAAATATAAACATTATAAGTAGGCTACGAGGTATTTTCTTTCATATCCAAACACACTATTCTAGTAACCTTTGTGTTGTTAAACACCAATTGATATTAATAATATGTTGTCACACTGTCTGTGCAAATCGCCCTGCCCACAGCGCATCTCTGCCAGCTCGGGACTTGTATATGGGGAGCTCGATCAGGTGAGTTCACGCTTGGTCGCAGCAGTGGACCTGAATAACACCTTGCATCTAAAGTGCAGTGAAGTGGAAAAACCTATCCATGTGCATGTAACTGGGCGGCACAGAAAACAAAGCTCGTAATCGCGAGAGGTCAACCAAAAGTTTCCATGTGTGAAAAGAGTTAATTTTTATCACTAAACATCTTTGAGGACAAATCATTCTAATCTGTAAGGGGAATTTTTCCAAATTCTTAAAAGATTCACGGACCCTCGATTTAAACATTCGGACGCCCATTTCACGGAGACCCAGGTTTAATATGGTCGTACACGCTTATAGGACAGCAACCACAATACTAGCTTTGTCACATGATAATGGTGACCGATGATCACAACAGGAAAAGATTAGGTGGCTAAATAATTATCTTTAGCCATGTCATAACTAGTACGTGTTTCTAAATTAAATATCCTTGGTACTAAAATGTAAATGTTTATTAAAATAAAACTTTAAATTCAAATGCTACGCTAAACAATATCTTTTTTTATCGGTTGTGTACCTCTACCCCCACCATTATTTATATAACCCCGAGATGCTTTACCGAAACAACTGACTGCCGGGGACGACACCGTAAGAAGAAGACGAGAAGTTAAAACTGATGATCAGCCGCGGACTAGGTACAAAAATGGTGTACAACGTGAGGCTGATTATCACAACAGCTGATGACAACAACACCAGCATGTGACTGGTTACAAAAAATGGCGCCCAACGTGGGGCTGATTATCACAACAGCTGATGAAGATAGTGGCGACTAGTTACAACGGAGGTTTACAAATGAAGAAGAACTGCAATAATAACCACATTAATTGGAAGGTTTTTCTTAGTTGCAGAGTACTGATTAAAAATAATAACTTGAAAACAAATAAATCACCTAAGGAAAGTGGTCAGAAACAAAGGCCAAATTTAACTTAAATACTCTTCTATATTTAATGGTTATTGTAAATGGAGGCTTATGAAACAAAGGTCCTTGCAATCAACACGCTAATACCTGCAATGGTGGGCGCACAGGTTAAATCTCACCCAGTCTGTCTTGCCAGGAAGTTTGGAGTTTATGATTTCATTACTCTGTCTCCACAATTAGGATAATTAAACACAAATAGCTCAGATGGGAAGTTAAGATAACCCTTTTCTAAGAACCATCTGGCCAACATACTCCCATAAAGCCACACAGGCAGGACAGAGAGCCTTAAAGAGGTTTTAAAGAGGTCAAGTGAAGTGATCCAAGAAAAGGAGTTTCTCGAATTGGTCAGATCCATTTACCCGAAAGGTGCTGAAGAATATGAAGAAACGTAGACATTTAGCGGGCTCATGGTGATGAAACAGGTAATCACTAAACGTTAGAAAGAAAGAGATGAAATGTTCATAATGAAAGAGAAGAATAGGAATATAAATACAAATTAAAAGAGGAATTAATCGGAAAACTTGAAATCTGAGACTTAAAATCAGGAAAAAGTCAAGGTATTTGACCTAAATACATGGAAAACTAGTCTTATTATGAATATTAAATCAATCAGAGTGAACATATAATAGTTTTTTTTATTTATTTTTCCCACTCTGTCATACTACTCTCTGGCTTATCCACATTTAATCGCACAAACGAGGAAGGTAGGGGTAGGAACACGGTGCTAGGAAAAACGTATAGCTTCTGTAAGCACCTGTGTTGTGACGTTTTCACCTACCTGGTCCGACATGTTTGAGGTCAAAGTTCTCGTCAGGAAATGTGTCTCCGTATATGGACGTCCCCCCATGTCCATCAAACCGAACGACATCCCCGGCCTGACACAGGAGAGGGGGTAGGATGCAGTGAAAAGGAGAGTTTCGGTAACTCCAGCCACTGTCTCCTTTGCAAAGGCTCAAAAAGTTTAGCGCTGTCTTTGGAACACGGTCGCTATAGAGCTCAACGATCATTCTGCCTAGCGGGAAACCGTCTTCTGCCTTGACATCCAGGAAACAACTGTTGGAACGATAGACAGACAGACAGTCGACACTTTCTTCTTGAACTAAAGAAAAACAATTAAATAATGTTGGCTCCAAAAAAACTATGTTATACTGAAACTCCTTGATGTTATTTTTTTTTATGTAATATAAAAATAATTAAAATTATATTTTAACAATTCAAAAAATTTGTTTTGGTAATAATATGTAAATTCAGATTTTCAAAGGTAGCTCACTCGTTAATTAACACCTAATTAGAATACAAAGTGGCAAATGTTTTTTTAAGAAAATTCAAAAATTATTATCTTATCTTATCTTAACTATATATTTTTTTAAATTTATTTAGCACCGCGTCTTACTACCTGTCCAGGTTATACGCTTAAGTACTAATTATGCTAATGTATTAGGGATTGGTAAGGTTGAATTTAGAGTTGTTTTATCAAGCAATATTAACATGACTATCAGGATACTTGTTGCCTTTAAAGTGACCTGGCTGTCTAGGGGTAAGGTGTCAGACTTCTGTGCTGGCGGCCGGGGTTCAATCCTCGGTCCCGGCACAGATTTATCTGACTACCAAACCCTTCCTTCACCTCTGACAAGACATCTTGTGAATGTGGGGAATGCCAGGCCTCCACCGTGGTTCGGATCTCACGTTAAACTGTAGATCCTTCATTTCATCTCACAATCACCCTACCATTACACATTAGCGTAAGTGCGTATAACCCGAACGGGTAGTAAGACGCAGCGCTAATAATAATAATAATGCCTTTAACAGCCTAGTTTGATGAAATAAAAAACTTATTATTGCTGCTGATATTTGTCTGTAGATGAACTTTTATCCCTTTTGTTGGTGTCCTAAGGACGACCCTCTTTCAACCTTTGTTTGTTCACATCAATTGTTCGATGCTCATCCCTACCCTCACCGAGGCCGTACGGGCATCACGAGACTTAGTTGGGCCTGGTTCATTAGCGAGTATTGAAGTGTGACTGGCCTCTTCTCGGCCTGTCTCGCTGCACTGGAGAGATATTTCGAAAATAACCTCGAGTATTGTTGGCTCCTCTGATAGTCGCACTCCTGAACTCGCATACTGTAGTTGGATTCCTGACCCTGACAAAACAAAATGTCACTAAAATATAGTTGAAGTAAAATAAAATATATTTTTTATAATTTTCAATTGGACATGACGCAAATTTTGAATCTCTATAGTTTTTATTATTATTATATTTAGCACCGCGTCTTACTACCTGTTCGGGTTATACGCTTTAAGTACTAATTACTCTAATGGAAAAGGAATTGATTAGGTTGAATTAGAGGAAGTGAACCTGCATTTGCGTGGAGGGAGAGTGGAAAACCATTTAGGAAAAACCACCCCCAGTTCACCCGACCGAGATTCGAACCTCAATATCCCCGTCCTCAGCAGTAGAGCTCTACACGACAAGCGCGTTAGCCGACTACACCACCGTGGCGGGTGAATCTCTATAGTTAATAACATCCTTAGTTTTGATGTGCTTATATTGTAATGACTATTTTAAGAAAACAACGGTACTGGTATATATGAAGTCTTAGGTAGGTTTGGGATACCGACAAAACTTGTCGCGCTAATTGAGGTACGTTTGGTTGATATGCGTGGCAGGTTTCAGGTTGGATGTCATTTATCAGACACTTTTGTAACAGATGATGGTTTGAAACAAGGAGATGCCCTCTCCCCATTACTTTTTAATATAGCCTTATAGTATGCTATTCTTGGTAAAACAAATCTCTTATGAAATGTTTGTGGAGTTTCATGATTCATCCCTCTTGTTACCTGTTCAACAATTCTTTTTATGATGTCATAATTTTTCTTCGTTATCGTCTTGACTTTCTTAAGTCGGTTTTCGTAGTTAAAGTCCATACATGTATTTGGTGTATCATAGTCAATCATTCTCTGAAATCATTAAACATAGATTTGAATTTGAACAAGGTATTTATTATGTTTTAATTGAAATTTCATCGACAGCAATATTCAGTATCACTTAAACAAAAGAACAACTCTCTTATTAATGTTTCTATTGAATAAATTTAGTTATTATTTTAATTGATGTAATGTTAAGTGTACACAATTTTAAATAAACATATTTGAAATTACAATAATTTATTAGTATACAACATAAAAGAATAATTAAATTTAGCATCTATTACATATACTTTTCTGATTGCTTCACATTAAACTAGCTGAGGAAGGGGGTTAGGATGGCAAGGGGGTTAATCATGGTCACTTCCATTTGGAAATATTGGCGCCCGCAGAAAAATTTTCCTAGGCGGAAGGGGGGGGAGGATTATATTTCCCACCCACCCACAAGTGTGTGCCTGGAAAAACTTCCTCGGGCACAGGAATGATACTGGAACTTTAAAAATATTAAAAATATAGAAATTACATAGCATGTTTTGCTTCAACCAGAACGCAACTAGTAAACTTATAGAAATAAATTCATACATTTAAAATAAAACATAAAATTTCATTCTATTCATAACTCTCTAAATAATTTGGTATCAAAAATATGACCATAAATTTTGGAATTCGGTGACATTATTTAAAAATCTCATGTCTTATTCATTATTATAATTATTATGTTAGACAATGATACAATAAGCTTAATTTCTTAGGAAGGAAGCTCTAGAAGGGAAAAGTTAATATTTTAGTGAGGTAAAAATTTCGTTTTAATGATTTAATCCACCACAATCTTATTATTTGAATTAATTTCACATCATTACATAAAAAACACCGCCTACATAAATATAAACCAAAGGTGCCTACGGTCGTTACCAAATTGATTTTATAATCGTTTCTTCAAAAGCAGCTTTGCTTAGAGAAAAAAAAAATGGTAAGGAAAACTAGAAGATAAAAAAAATGTTTTATTTTAAAAGAAAACATTTCATGTATTGAATTAAATTGGAAATTTCAAAGGGGGCAGGGGAGGAGTGCTCCCCCTTGCTCGTTACTGCGCGCGCCCATGTTTGTAAAGCTCCGGCTGGCTCTCCCCTGATATTGACTTCTAAGAAATCGCTTGGTGATATTCTTGGAAAACATGGCCGAAGGGGGTAAAGTATGAGAGGCATTCAGACTTCAGAGTTCTGGGGCTGGTATCTCTTCTCAATTCCTTCCTCTGTTGCACTAATAAACATAATAACATGTTTCTTTTTTTTCCATTTAATGTCTTGAAAAGATGCATTATTGCTCATACTAAATGCGGGGATATTGGTTCCAACCTTGAGATCCTACAGTAGCCCCGTGGCTTCTTTGGTGCTGACTGACAGCTCACAGCTGACTGTCAGAAGTTGTAGCTGCTAAACACATGATTTTGCAGATCATATGGTTCGGCGTAGGGATACATAATTTGGTCTGGTATCTTTTCAAAGCCGTCAGCACCAAAGAAGTCATGGGGCTACTGTACCTCGGGTTAAGCCAAATGTTGCTCAGCCGATACCGTGTTTATCTTTAAACAATTGAGCCCCGAGCCTATCCGCTGTACACCCTTCTTAAATCAACTAAAATAATTTGTCCTCACATGTGTTCTGTTGATAATGTTGATTCTCTGTAGGAGTTTCTTGTTTTCCAGAACAATAGACTTCAGAACTAAGTTGTTATTTATGTTGTTTTTCATTTTTAAGAAGGCGTCTACATTTAGCCGAGGGGCTTTGTTATCCACACACGGCATGGCTTCTTCAACCTAGAAAATATTATAATGATAAGTTGAACTTGACTGGATATCAAGGATGTCAAGGATCCTTGTCGGCACCCCACTTCTCGTGGACTCGATCTGTCAGGATGGTTTGCAGGCGAGGTAGTCGTGTGGGCTCGAAATAATACGTAGGTTTGTGAGTTTTAGTTTAATAGTATTTTTATTTATTTAGCACCGCGTCTTACTACCCGTTCGGGTTATACGCTTTAAGTACTAATTACTCTAACGGATTAGGAAATGGGGAGGTTTAATTAGAGGAAGTGAACCCGCATTTGCGTGGAGGGAGAGTGGAAAACCATTTAGGTAAAACCACCCCCAGTTCACCTTGCTAAACACATGATTTTGCAGATCATATGGTTCGGCGTAGGGATACATAATTTGGTCTGGTATCTTTTCAAAGCCGTCAGCACCAAAGAAGTCATGGGGCTACTGTACCTCGGGTTAAGCCAAATGTTGCTCAGCCGATACCGTGTTTATCTTTAAACAATTGAGCCCCGAGCCTATCCGCTGTACACCCTTCTTAAATCAACTAAAATAATTTGTCCTCACATGTGTTCTGTTGATAATGTTGATTCTCTGTAGGAGTTTCTTGTTTTCCAGAACAATAGACTTCAGAACTAAGTTGTTATTTATGTTGTTTTTCATTTTTAAGAAGGCGTCTACATTTAGCCGAGGGGCTTTGTTATCCACACACGGCATGGCTTCTTCAACCTAGAAAATATTATAATGATAAGTTGAACTTGACTGGATATCAAGGATGTCAAGGATCCTTGTCGGCACCCCACTTCTCGTGGACTCGATCTGTCAGGATGGTTTGCAGGCGAGGTAGTCGTGTGGGCTCGAAATAATACGTAGGTTTGTGAGTTTTAGTTTAATAGTATTTTTATTTATTTAGCACCGCGTCTTACTACCCGTTCGGGTTATACGCTTTAAGTACTAATTACTCTAACGGATTAGGAAATGGGGAGGTTTAATTAGAGGAAGTGAACCCGCATTTGCGTGGAGGGAGAGTGGAAAACCATTTAGGTAAAACCACCCCCAGTTCACCTGATCGAGATTCGAACCTCGATCTCCCCGTCCTCAGTGGTCGAGCTCAACACGACTAGCGCGTTAGCCAACTGCGAGCCACCGAGGTGGGTGTTTAATAGTAGATAATAAAATATGATGGTTGTAAGATAAAGAGTAATGAAAATGGATACCCGTGCTTGTGGAAGAACTGGCTTAACTCGTAAATACGTAGACCGTAAAAGTTGACTATATACTACTATATACTGCTTTTACCGATTTCCTTCTAAATAAAAAATAAAGTTGTTTTTACAATTTAATAAATATTTTTGTTATATAAATAGTACTATTACAAGGTAGTGTTTTTTAAACAATACTATGTAACAATATAATTATCCATATACCTATAACCATAGGCTATCTTGTAATCCCACACGTTCCTTAAATCAATCTTAATTATTGTAAATTGTGGCCTTCCCCAAACTGGGTCAGACTTATGGATGTAGCCTGGTAATTGAGGATGGACACATCTAATGCAAACATTTAGTTTGTTGTAACAATGGACAATAAAATTAGATAATTTTTTATAATTCTGTTTTTAGGAAGGTGAAATTAAATGGCATGAAACATATATTTTAAAAGGTCATTGAAATATTTACCTGTCAATGGTGCAGGCGAGTTTGTTTACTAATAACAGGGCTGATTGGCGGGTTCTGTTACGTGAGAGATGTGCGGAGGGCATTTTAAACTTCCAATCCTCTCTGTACTCGGTTGTGAATGCCGTTGTATCTTAGAAACCACTTTTACATAACTATGTAGATGTATTGTTCATTTTTCAAAGCTGAATATTAATATTTTACAGTTTACATAAACACCAATTAGGAGGAACTGAGCAGCTACAAAGATATAACCATGCTGTGGAAACTCCTTGTGTCCAACCAGTGAGTCGTGTCTAACCGTTTGTAAAACTCTGGTAACAGATACTATCTAGCAGCTGTAGGTAATTGTAGTACTCCCCAGAAGATGTTGGTAGTGCTATTTTATTTTCTAACAGGTGTAGGTAAGTTTTTTATAATCCCCTAGCAGATGTTCTAGCAGATTTGGTAAGTTAGTTATATTCTCTAGCAGATTTGGTAAGTTAGTTATATCCTCTAGCAGAGTTGTTAAGTTAGTTATATCCTCTAGTAGATTTGGTAAGTTAGTTATATCCTCTAACAGAGTTGGTAAGTTAGTTATATCCTCTAGCAGATTTGGTAAGTTAGTTATATCCTCTAGTAGAGTTGGTAAGTTAGTTATATCCTCTAGCAGATTTGGTAAGTTAGTTATATTCTCTAGCAGATTTGGTAAGTTAGTTATATCCTCTAGCAGAGTTGGTAAGTTAGTTATATCCTCTAGTTGATGTTTGTATGTTTTTGGTTAGTCATAGTCGCTATATTTTTATTTTCATTTTAGAATTTGGTTTATTTTTTCTTTTCTATCTTTCATCACAGTTTCCTAAATAACCTACATGAGATTTATGTTTCTCATCTGAAAAGCGGTTGTTAAGGTTTTAAGGTTAGTGATAAATTCCCTTTCCAGAAGGTTATCTGATTTGTGAAAGGATTCATATGTCATAGAAAGGTCACTATAATGTTAGCTTATTTGTCTATATTTTCTATAATAATACAAACTGGTAGCCCATTTCGTGTAACCACATTAAGCCTCAGCTGACTTCATAGAGCATTACCTTTTTGCAGTGTTTCATATATTCTCGATCCGTATTTTTTTTTAGAACTGTGTTTTTAACTTCTAGGGGAAATGGCATTTTAATTTTATTTCACTATTCATACAATTTTTTTCAATAAACAAAATGTTGGATAAAAAAAATAATCCAATCTCAAATAATTTTGTTCCCTAATGATATATTGTAGCCGTGCAACCTTTTTACAACAATACTGTTATGAAGTTTCAAGGTCTGACTAAAATACATTGTTACCAGATCACAAGTGAAGGAGAAAATTTGACTCAACCTTAGTTTAGGGATATTGCAAGAACGATGATAATATAGTAGAATTTTGCATGGGAAAAAAGCAAATGTAAGAACTAAGCACACTGATTTAAATTTCTTTACACCAGTAGCGTACGCAGAATTGAAAAGTAGGGAGGGGGAGGGGGGCTCAAGAAGGAGGTCCTCCCAACTATCGGAGGTAATTTTTTTTTTACCATTATACATTTAGAAGCATTTTGGGAGGTGTTTTTAAATTGATATTTGTTAACTTGATCATTTATATTTTTACTTTTATAAACGTGATAATCTAACAAAATAATAAATAAATAAATAGGCCTAAATTAAAGTTGGCATAGTTACCACATAGGCCTACTGTCACAAAAATCACCAATTATTTATAATAGGTAAATGAATCTTGACTGTGTCATTAGTGCGCAGTCTTGTTTTTATCAGGGTTTGCTCGGGAAAGCCTTGTTCTACTGATGCTGAGGTGACTGGTTTACAGGGATTATTTATGAACACCTGATATTTTCTTTGCTCACGACGTTTAACTGGTCAGCCCCCCCCCAGTTTAATTTCTCTTAGGATGTGCATAGATCTTGGGGTATCCCCGAGGGGGCTTCTCTTTGTTTCCTCATTCGAAAATTTCAAATTTAAAAAAAAAATGGAATTTTAAAGCTTGTATTTAGCTGGGAACTTAAAGTTTACCAGTCACAGGGAATGACCTATTTATTCAAACTCACAAAATGTTGTCAAAGCATATAATGCAAGTGTAATACACGTTACTTGTACCGTACACAATCTTCTTGCACTGTAGGAAACGTGTTCTATGATTTATTAGAAGCCTTACAGCCCCCAATCTGGCGGGTCTTATGTTTCTCGCTTTGGACATGTCTAAAAATATTGGTTGGAAATTGTGAAATTAACAAAGGTTAGGAAGCATTAAATACAAATTAATGACTGGGTTTGCGATAAACACCAATTATAAACTAGAACATAAGACCTTGTCATGAGTTTGGAAAAAAAAGTAAAACCGTATTTTAAAGGAGGCTTACCGGTAAAAATGACAAGGTCCATTCTAGTGTCAATTAATATAATTGGGGTATTTCAAATAGCTGATGCTAACATCCTTTTTAATATCAAGTCATAAACCTGCTATTAAAATGTATCTTACGTTTTTACTCATTGTTTTATGTTTTGGTTCTACCTTTTTTTTCTCTCTCGCAGTATCATGTCTTACTACTCACCTGAGCTCTTTGCATATGTACTAATTATACTAATGTGTTAGGGATGAGTAGAGTTGAATTTAGAAACTGTGTACCCTAATTTGCATGGCGGTAGAGGGGAAGACCATTTAGGACGAACCCGATCAGGATTCACCGTCATCAACTACCTTGTCTACAGTGAGCGTGATGTCTTAGACCATGCGGCCACTGAAGTTAGTTTTAGTTCGACTTCATATGATTTAAAGGGTGACCTGGCGGTCTAGGGGGTAAGGTGTCAGACTTCTGTGCTAGCGGCCGGGGTTCAATTCCCGGTCCCGGCACAGATTTATCTGATTACCAAACCCTTCCTTCACCTCTGACAATACATCTTGTGAATGTGAGGAATGCCAGGCCTCCACCGTGGTTCGGATCCCACGTTAAACTGTAGGTCCTCCATTTCATCTCACAATCACCCTACCATTACACATTAGCGTAAGTGCGTATAACCCGAACGGGTAGTAAGACACGGTGCTAGTAATAATAAAAATAATAATAATAATAACATATGATTTAAGTTTTTACTAAAATTATTTTGAGTCTCGGGGAGAAGAGAAAAGGGGGGGTGGGGCATTTGCCCCATTTCCCCTGCTTTAGACGTGCCACTTATTCATCATGCACACTATTTAATGATCATAACAAACCTACGAGTTATGATAACCCTATAGGATCCTTGTCCACTGAGTCAATAAAGGACACAATAAACAGTTATAAATACACTGTGCTATTTGAAAAGTGACGCTACTCTACATTGAGAAATGGAAAACATTGACTACTTGTTATCTCAAATAATAATAAAGTTAATAGGTCATATAGTTATTTATTATCATAATATTAATGTAACTACATTATAGTATATTGTAAACTATTTGAGCCTTGGTATATGTCCACAGCTCGCAATAATTATTCTAACTGTAGGTTTTCCATTTTTGACACCATAATCTTGAAGCTGTAAAAAATAACATTTCATCATTAATCAGTTCATACAAAGTTAAACTTATCATATTTTAGAAATTTACCAATTTCCATTAAACTAATTTTAATTAATTTGAATACATTTAATTTTTGCGGTTAAATCTCTTTCACACACATAAAAATTCATGCATCATTTGCGTCAAGCATTTTCAAGCCAAGATAATTGAAAATAAATAAACAATTAAAAGAAAAACTTTAACCTAGACAGGCTCTGATATATTTAAATATATGTGACGCGACACGGGAAAAGGCACCTTATCTTCACCAAGCAAATATTTTAGGACAGCTGATGATAGTGATCTGGGTCGAAATATCTTTTTAGATTATTACAGCAAACACTAACCACACTATATTAAAACTACTAGAAACAGATTCTAGTTCATATTTTATATCCTAGATAGCAAAAAAATCATTTTGGAAATTGTCTTTAAATAATGCAAAACTTTAACCCTTGTTTTCTTAAAACACACTTCTTTAAACTTGTGGGTCCTAATGTCAATAACTTTCTCAATTCTTGGAATATGTGTACATATGTTACATCTCATTATTCAGCAATTTGTGCTCTTTCCAGTGATACCAATAACTAAATATTGACCTGGGTGAAGATATGGTTTTCCCCCCTCTATTTTCTTTCTCTCTCTTTCTCTCTCACTCACTCACTCACACACACACACACACACAATATATATATTCAAATATAGCTCAACTAAAAGACTTTATAGTAAATTTTGTTTAAATCAACTTCAGATTAAAGATTAAGTTATGTTTTTTATATATATATATATATATTAGTCAATCCCAATACAAACCTTAATGGTATAAAAATTGTATTTAAGCTTGATTCGTTAAAATAATATGTAAATATTGGTTACAGGACTTACTTAAAATGTTAGTAAAAATAGTTCATTATTAATTATATCTTAATAACGGATTGGAGTTAATATCTATAGACAGTTAAATTATTCAAAAGTTTGGCTTTTAGATTTGAATTTATAATTATGTTTCCATCAAATTGGATTTTGGAGTTCATTTACATATACAATTTTTATTTTAACTAATAATTTTAGTCATTAAGATTTGATACTTTGAATTGATTCCAAATGTTGGCTAGCTTTGAATTAACATTTGACATTTCAAAGCTTCACTTGATCCTAGTAACTACTGTATCTTACTTACTTTGTTGAGTGTCTGAAGTCCTTTAATGACTTTACCAATCACAACACATTTGCCATCGAGTGTTTGCAGTTCCTTAAATGTGATGTTAAACACGGAGTTTGTATTTGCAGTATTTGCCATTGATAATACACCTACAAAGAAATTAATAAAATCAATACAAAGTAATGAAATAAGTTTGAATTTATTTCATTTTCTTATAACAAAATATTTATAACTATATTATAAATGATAATTAAATCTAGATGAGTCTCTTGAGTTGGTTTTATAAAAGGTCTTTATGTAAAAAAAAAAACTTGGTAAGTATTTCTATGATTATAATTTCTTCCTCAGAAATATTTAATTATTTGGGATTGCAGGTCTTGAATAAATTATTTTTATAATACTTTCTTGAATTGTTTAGTGTTCAGGACTATAATTGGATTTATTTTTTCCTTCTTCTATTCAAAATATCTCACATTTTACTTTGGATTGTTTCTATTGAATTTTAAAAAGTGTCAGCTTGTGTAAAGAATGAACTTGCGTTGATAGTACTAACTATAATAATAATAATAATAATAATAATAATAATAATAATAATAAATAAAGTAATATTTCAAAGTATAAACATATGGAGGAAAAAAAACAATCACTAACCAGGTAGTCTACCATTCGAAAAAATCAGGGGAAACGGGAATTAGCCAGGAATTTGAAGTGATCGGGGGAAAACAGGAATAAGTGGGGAATTTGGTAAATTACAACAAAAATTCGGGAAAATGATATTTTACTCAAAATATGAAATATAATTATCATTAAATCAGTAAATAATAATGTTATTCAAACTGTATTTTTTGTTTGTAGCTGTGTAATATATTTTATAATTCCTAGCAAACAATGTTAATACAAATTTCAAAAAAATTAAGTTTATTTAAATTTTAAACTTATGAGGGGGGAGGGGCGGGGGAGTTATAAGGATGTGACATACTTTTTTCTCGGGAATTTCAGGAACTGATCAGGGTAAAAGTCGAGAATTTCATTGGTCAATTTGAGTAGACACCATGCTTAAAAAAAAAACTTGGTAAGTATTTCTATGATTATAATTTCTTCCTCAGAAATATTTAATTATTTGGGATTGCAGGTCTTGAATAAATTATTTTTATAATACTTTCTTGAATTGTTTAGTGTTCAGGACTATAATTGGATTTATTTTTTCCTTCTTCTATTCAAAATATCTCACATTTTACTTTGGATTGTTTCTATTGAATTTTAAAAAGTGTCAGCTTGTGTAAAGAATGAACTTGCGTTGATAGTACTAACTATAATAATAATAATAATAATAATAATAATAATAATAATAATAAATAAAGTAATATTTCAAAGTATAAACATATGGAGGAAAAAAAACAATCACTAACCAGGTAGTCTACCATTCGAAAAAATCAGGGGAAACGGGAATTAGCCAGGAATTTGAAGTGATCGGGGGAAAACAGGAATAAGTGGGGAATTTGGTAAATTACAACAAAAATTCGGGAAAATGATATTTTACTCAAAATATGAAATATAATTATCATTAAATCAGTAAATAATAATGTTATTCAAACTGTATTTTTTGTTTGTAGCTGTGTAATATATTTTATAATTCCTAGCAAACAATGTTAATACAAATTTCAAAAAAATTAAGTTTATTTAAATTTTAAACTTATGAGGGGGGAGGGGCGGGGGAGTTATAAGGATGTGACATACTTTTTTCTCGGGAATTTCAGGAACTGATCAGGGTAAAAGTCGAGAATTTCATTGGTCAATTTGAGTAGACACCATGCTAACGCTTTGAATTTTTTTTTTTTTTTTTTGCATATTTGTAAATAATCAGAACTGAAACACACCTATAAAACCTGGAAAAGTCAGGGAATTTGATGTTCTAGTAAAGAGTCAAGGGAATTCAAGGGCATTTTAAAAAAGTCACAAAACTATAATTTATGTTTGCAATATAAAAAAAATGTATGTTGAATAGCATAATCCAGTGTAAACTCTCAGTTAAATATACAATTTTTCGTGTGATTTTGTAAAGAGAGAGCACTGACATATTTGTCTTTTATAAATCTTATGTCAAAAATTTAATAGAAATTTGTGAAAAGGTGATGTTTTAATTACTAGCTTTGCATATAAATACTGAGGAAATACATTTTTTTTCTGAAAATCCTGAAAAATTCTCAATCATAAAAAGTATGTTGATTGTAATAAGGGATTGATGGCATTCTGTATAATGCATACTTCTAAGAATGAGAAAATTTGCTGAGTTGTTGTTTAAATTTATAAGTAGTTCATCCTGGCCGATGTTAAAACCCGGAAGATTTACATGTGCATTAGTTGATGCTCAATCGGTGTGAGGTTTAAAATACCGTACTTTACATCAAGACCAACAAAATCGCACAATTTATGTATAGTCCCCTTTGCTGCTAATTCATGTGCTGTTATGATGGAGGAAATGAATTTCGTCATTCTACTATTCAATAAATATAGAACAAGAAATAATTCCATAAAACTATACAATACAGATCTAAAAATGAAAGTGAGATAATGTGTAGGAACTAAAAGATTTTCTTAGATACACTAAACAAACTATGTTTCCTGTGCTACAACTTATACAGGCTATGCACATTTAATGACACTTTTAGTAGGGATAAGAGAGGTAGAACTTGAATAAAATGTACTCAAATTTGTTTGAAGCAAGAGTGTGAAACAATTTTTGATAACAAATAACCCTCAGTATACTCTGCTAGGATTTGAACCCTAGACTTATTCATCCCTGATAAATCGACTTAGATGAGCTTGACATTGAGTCTGCGTGTCCACTGGTGATGTTTATAATGCTATAAATAGCATAAATTTACCTTTTAAAAAATTATTTATTACCGGTTCAGACGGTCGTGATTTAAATAAAAGGTGATTGGGATTTCCATTGGAGAATTTGTAAACACTAATTTCACTAACATAATTGGATTGAACAAGGCTAGTTTAATGCTTTAATACATAATAATATAGTTTGTTACTGAAGTTGCACAGAACTTCATAATAACCATACACACCTTATTATATAACCTGTAGAAACATAAATTAACCTGCTGGAGTTGGCAGCCAAAATTTTAACTAATTACATTGCATTCACTGATTCAAATTTCAAATTAATTACTTTTGTTATATTTTTTTACAAATACAAAACAACACATTAGGATTCAAATGCATAAATTAACACACCAATATTCATTATTTTGTATTTAAATAACCATATTACCACAGTAAAGATTAACACAAGGCTATTCATTATTTTATATTTAAATAAACATATAACCACAGTAAAGATTAACACAGTTATTCATTATTTTGTATTTAAATAACCATATAACCACAGTAAAGCTTAAAACACGGTTATTCATTATTTTGTATTTAAATAACCATATTACCACAGTAAAGCTTAACACACGGTTATTCATTATTTTGTATTTAAATAACCATATAGTCACAGTAAAGCTTAACACACGGTTATTCATTATTTTGTATTTAAATAACCATATAGTCACAGTAAAG
>CABFOW010002288.1:39116-58598 GCA_902141385.1 Timema californicum | reverse complement strand
AAACCAAGTAAACATTATGTTCATATTAGTTGAAAATGCAAGTACCTTGGATCTTTGTAATCTACAAGGAACCTTATTGGATCCGAGCAACTTTTGTCTTCTTAGATAGGATTACAGAATCTAATTGTGATGAATAAATGCACATAATGAATTCTTTAAACACTATTAGTGTATGTATTAAAAAAACTTTAGTAATTTTCAGGGTAGTGGGGCGGGTTTAAACCCCATAAACCCCCCTTCTTCCCACGCCATGGTAGTTTTACTATTACCTAATGGATAGAGTTAAATTATTTACTTTTATAAATCAACTTCTTAATTTATTTTCTGTAAATTTAGTTTATTTTAGTAAAATTGGTTTGATTCTTGAAAAGTCTGTGTCTTATGATTGTTGTTTGGATAATTTGGATATTTACTTAACTAGAGCGCAAGAGTCCTTTGCACCTGGTTGAATTGGAGCATAAAGGATCCCCCCCTAACTTGCGGGACTCCCCGAGCGACGCAGACAGCGGTACTTCCCTCATCGAGATAACTCCACAACATGAGTATACTCTCAAGGTGACAATTATTATCCAAGCTGCCTGAGTGGTGAAGCAAACATTATATTATATATTTATAACAACAGTTACTGCTTAAATCTATTTTCATGTATTCATATGGCAAATAGTATAGTCCGGGGGTTTTCCGGACTGTGTGTCGCCGGTCTTGGTCCAAACCGTTGTGGCCATAAGGAAAAAGTAAAACTTATAATGTATAATGAAATGCAACATCAGGGTGTCTACCATCCGGAAAAATCAGGGAAAACGGGAATCAGCCGGGAATTTGAAGTGATCGGGAAAAAACGGGAATAAGTCGGGAATTTGGTAAATCACAACAAAAATCCGAGAAATTGATATTTTACTCAAAATATGAAATACAATAATCATTAAATCAGTAAATTATGTCATTTTTTGTTTTTAGCTGTGTAATATATTTTTAATTAATAATAAACAATTTTAATATGAATTAAAAAAATATTCAAATTTTAAAATTTATTATTATTCATAAAAAAGGTTAATAGAAAAATGAGGTTGGAGAGGGGGGGGGGTGAGTTAGGAGGATGTGACATACTTTTTTAGTGGGGAATTTTTAGGAAATGATCAGGGAAAAGGTCGGGGATTTGATTGGTCAAGTTTAGTAGACACCGTGAACGTGAACATGCAAATTTTCACTTGTCTACTCGTACATATTTTAAAGAATGACATAAAATTAATCATATAAGAAAATACATAACATCTCTCTTGTAAAAGCCCTCTCTCCCTCCCTTCTTATGAGTTTTGGATTCTAATGCCCCTTGAAAACTTGGCGTGACGTCGTGTGCAACTTTCTCCCTTACAGTCTGGAAATTGACTGATCCAAGGTCAAGCAACTTTTTTTTCTAATATTGGGTACAGGGGATGTCGCACGGAAAATCTGACATGTAAAGGGTGGTGTGGTCTCAAAAAGTATGGGTACCCCTGGTAGAGTCTGTATCCATCAAAAGTGATCCCCACTTTATGTAAGTAAAGTAGAATTACTAACTTCCACAAGTGTCAGAGGTGGATGGATGTCAGGATTAGTTACCTTGATGGTAAGTTTAGCTTATTAAACAGCAACAATGATGCAAGTCAAAATGAAAAAAAATATGGTGACAAAGAAAATTCATTCAAATTTCTTAACTGGGGCTTAAATTTGTATTAGCAAAATAATGAATTCAAATTATATGATGATTTGATTTTCATTATCTCCAAATATGGTGGCTACAGATATGGAAAACAGGGAAAACCTGGAAAAGTCAGGGAATTTTTGGATGACGGGGAAAACAGGGAATTTAACTAAAAATAAGGAAAAGTCAGGGAATTTTTGGATGACAGGGAAAACAAGTAAATGTCAGGGAATTTTGTAAAATATATTTCGTAGCCACTCTGTGACCAAAAGTTTTGAGTTGGCTATATATTACAAAAAGATGTGTTATTTTATATAAAAAGTTAACCTTAAGGGACACCAGATAAATTAATTTTAATATAATTAAATTATGTTTTCACACCACTAACACGCTTGGCAGACCCACCACGCTCTCCTTAAGAGCCACCTGCGGGCGGCCACCGCGGAGAAAGGCCGACTAGAGGAGACGGCCGCTGAATTGGGGGAGCATGCCGAGAAGCTCAAGTATGAGCTGGCGGAGGCGAGAGAGGCGGCTCAGTCCCGAGACGAGGTGATAGCACTGCTTCAAGAGCAGCTCGCTGCGCTAGAAGGAAAATACACGGCGTCTCTTGACCAACTGCAGCGCTACAAGCTTCGCGCGGGAAACCTGGAACAGGAAGTCAGGCATCTCAAGGACGTCTGCCGCAAGGTAGCCAACACACGCAAATAATATATTTGATTTTATCTCGGGTAAACTAAATTAACTTGTGAACATTAATCAAAGAAGGTGACCTGGTGGTCTAGGGGTAAGGTGTCAGACCTCTATGCTGGCAGCCGGGGTTCAATCCCCGGTCCCGGCATAAATTTATCTGATTACCAAACCCTTCCTTCACCTCTGACAAGACATCTTGTGAGTGTGTGGAATGCCAGGCGTCCACCGTGGTTCGGATTCCACGTTAAACTGTAGGTCCTCCATTTCATCTCACAATCACCCTACAATTACACATTAGTGTAAGTACGTATAACCCGAACGGGTAGTAAGACGCGATGCTAATAATAATAATAATAATAATAGTCCTCATACATCCGTGTGAATGAGAAAACATTATAAGCAACTTAAGTACAGTGGAACCTCTTTTATCTGGCTTAACTGGGAGCGGGTGTCATCCATTTTAACAAACATCCAGCTAATGTAGACATATTTATTTAAATCCTGGCATTCGCTGCAGATTGGCACATCGATAGATAATGACTGACCTGTAGGACCTCTCCTTAATCATCTGTCATCATAATCATCATTATCAGTTTATTGTTTCGGGTACAATTTGTGAATTCCTTCCTTCCTTCCCAGAGCATCAGCTCTCACTTATTTTCTTTCAATCTGATCGCTAATAATTCCAGGAGTAATTCTAGTTTTTCATTTAAACCCTTCGACACATTCAAAGCCATAGGACTTACTTTGCGCGACCACCCTTGATAGACAGGTCCAGGTTGATGTTGCACTGAGGTTGGTTTTCAACTTGTGATTTATCAATGTATTTTCCCGTGCGCTTTCCAAATCAACGCAGGTATACACCCCTTAGAACTGCTGTTGTCATTACTACCTTTCTATAGTTTATGTTTTAATATATGGTACTAAGTAAATAAAATTTAAAAAACATTATACTATTATTATTATTAGCACCGCGTCTTACTACCCGTTCGGGTTATACGCACTTACTCTAACGTGTAATGGTAGGGTGATTGTGAGATGAAATGAAGGAGCTACAGTTTAACGTGGAATCCGAACCACGGTGGAGGCCTGGCATTCCCCACATTCACAAGATGTCTTGTCAGAGGTGAAGTAATCAGATAAATCTGTGCCGGGACCGAGGATTGAACCCCGGCCGCCAGCACAGAGGTCTGACACCTTACCCCTAGACCGCCAGGTCACCATAATACTATTACAGTAAAATTTCTATAATTCAGACTAAGTTGGGGGAAACTAACGAAAATGTTAGTTAAACTACAAGTAAATTTTAAAAAACATCATATACAAATTGTACATGCATCAGGCTGTATCAGGTAATGATACAAATTTAACAAATTATTTTTAACATGAATGATTTACTTAGAATTTATTAAATGGAGGGAGTAATTTCTACAGTTCTTAGTATTACTATTATGTTCAACTGTCTTCAGTATATTTTTGTCGTGTTTATTGGTAAACAGCATGAAGAAGAGAAAGCTAGTATGAATGAAACTATTCAAACAAGAGAGATAGAAAAAGCAAACCTAGAGAAGGCTTTAGCAAAAAAAAAAATCAGCACAACCCGGCCAAGCATTGAAAGCAAGGATAAAGAATTGGAGATTCAGAATCGTCTGGTAAGTGTTGTCTAATTTTGTATGTATAGGAATAACAACAACAAAAAAGTCCTTGATCCCTTGTTGCGCCAATCATACTTCTATGTCACTATTGCAAGCAAAAATTAAAGTTCCTACATATATCACAATTGGGCTCACAAAGTAAATATATGCATTTAAATTTATCTTGGGCTCTACTAAAATTTTATAAACACATTTTTTCATACCTGCAATTTTNTTTTTTTGTAATGTTCTAATATACTTAATGTTTTGAGCATCCAATAATAAAAATATTTCTTCTGTTTCCATTCTATATTTGAGATAATTTGTCCGTCAAGGAATATTGAAATTTTAAATATCACTAGATTAGTACATTTTTCACTGTAATATTTTGATCTACAGAAAATGGTTGAATCAGAGAGAAACTGTCTCCATACTAAGAATGAAGGTCTTCAGGCCAAGATACTTGAACTCGAAGCCATACTTATCGACGTGACGGAAAAAAAAGAAGACCTGATGCAACAAAATACAGAACTTAATAACAGACTTAATTGTGACGGTGCCGCATCCAGGCAGGAAGTAAGCCACTGGAAAGAACTGTGAGTCACTCGACTTATTCTTCTGTCGTTCATTACATTTAGGCTTATGATTCTATTCTCAGACTAATGAATACTGCCCGAGCCCGACTAAATGTTTTTATAACGTACACTGCCATCTTGTTTGTTTTCGCACCAAGTCCTGTCCGGTCTATCCACACGGCACAAGGCTGAGACGGTTAGAACTATGCACTAAATGCTATATTACTTGTGTGGTTTGCGAGGAAATGTGGGAGGGTTGATGAGTTGGCATGAAATGCATCCTTTAGTTTCAAAAACTAAAACTGACGAATGGTCATCAATTATTTACTTTTACAATCACATTATGGAACATAGAAACCGTTAAAAATATTTGTCTGTTAAATTTTAACCGGATTTATTCAGAAGCGTGTTAAATGAGGCCCTAAAAATTGTTCTCGGGAAAACGGCTGTGTAGAATTATTTGCTATATTCCTAAATGAAGTACAATACGTTTATTTTTTCTGTGTAAGATATGAGTCGTGTATGCAGAAACTCCAGCAGTTGGATTGGCAGCGCAGTAACGAAACGCAGCACATGGCTGCGTCCACGGCTCAGGCACTTGCTTATAAGGAGGAGCTCAAAGATATCTTAGAAAAAGTAGATAAACTTAAGGAGAAAGATTCCACTGTCTGGCAGCACAAGATTCAGGTATTAACATACACTTTAATTTGTTATTATTATTATTATTATTATTATTATTAGCACCGCGTCTTAATACCCGTTCGGGTTATACGCACTTACGCTAATATGTAATGGTAGGGTGATAGTGAGATGAAATGAAGGNGGTAAAGTGTTCACCTCAGGACCCGATTTTCAAGGGTTTGAATCCGACCGGTGTCAACAGGTTTTTCTTGAGAGATAAAAATCTTTATCACAACTTCCTTTCGAAGGGGAAGTTAAGGCGTCAGTCCCGTGTTGATTGTGTCGTGTAAAAGACTCTTTCGCACTCACTTATAGAAATTATCGTGTGCCGATATAATCACTCGGTTCAGACAGTCCATGTGAAATACCTCAAATAAATAGAATAAAATTTAAACATCTTCTGACACTGTAGAGCGAAAAACGAAATGATTGCCCCAATAGTCAGGATAGGCTGAACATTTCTTTCAGAGATATCACTCATAGTTTATAAGGCAGAGTCTGTGATGGACATGTGAGATCCCCATCTACCTAATAGCTATCAAAAGCACAGCCACCACTAACTCGATTTCTGCATTTAGACCTACCATGTTCCTGAAAACAGGATAAAACCTGGATAGATAGATCGTTGATAGAGCCTTAAGCCAAAGATTCCAGTCTCATCTCCGTGTCTAGGTGTCATTTTTCAACAAATTAATATATTTTATTTTATATTTAGCACCGCGTCTTACTACCCGTTCGGGTTATACGCTTTAAGTACTAATTACGCTAATGGATTAGGAATGGGGTAGGTTTAATTAGAGGAAGTGAACCCGCATTTGCGTGGAGGGAGAGTGGAAAACCAATTAGGAAAAACCAGCCCCAGTTCACCCGACTGAGATTCGAACCTCGATCTCCCTGTCCTCAGCGGTCGAGCTCAACACGACAAGCGCGTTAGCCAACTACGCCACTGAGGCGGGTAAAGTGTTCAACAAATTAATATATTTTAAATTGTATGCTTCTTATGGATGACGGTATACTGTTACCAATTTTTTTTTCCCTCTGTCCCCATGTAAGCATATACGATTAAGATTTGTACAAGCCACGACATAATTTCCGGCCTCAAATCACCAGTGTTTGTGTGTTTCTGATAGTAATCAAGAAGCCAACATTCATACATGACCATAACAGATTTTGCCTTAAACTATGAGCATAGAATGACCCTGAGCATGGGACGCATAGCTTTAGGGTAGAGTATTAACTATTTAAGCAATAGGTCCTGGGTTCGATTACCATGTCCAGGAGCTATTTTTAACTTTATGTATTGATGAAACAAATAGCCGAAACTATTGTTAATGCATTTTAGTGAGGATAACACCACTTAGATATCATATTCTGAAAATTGAAAAAAAAGGCACCTGGACACGGGAATCGAACCCGGGACCTTCGGCATAGTACGCCAATGCTCTTACCACTGAGATATCCAGGATTCATCCCGTGCCCATGGTCATTCTTCACTCATAGTTTAAGGCAGAGTCTAAGATGGACGTGCGGAAGTCGTCAGCTTATAAACATGTGATTATCTAAGATCACAGCCATCAGACAACGCAGCCATCAGCGACTCGGTAGTTGGCATTTTTGCAGCCATTCGACAATTATATATATATAATTGTACAGGATTGCATATATTAATGAAACAAATAATCGAGACTATTGTTAATGCATTTTAGTAAAGATAACACCACTTAGATATCATATTCTGATTATGTATTGAGTTGGATTCTAGTTGAAATACTATGTTTTATTCATCATCACATCCATTGCTGTTTCCAGCCTGTGACCTAGGTCAGTGTTTTATCCAAGCCATATATTTTCCACCACCTCCTTGTTAGTCCTGCCGTAGCTTCATATGCCTTATAATCTAACTTAAGACTAGGACAGCGCATAACATCCAGTCCCCGGCCATCAATTTATCACTGTGAATAAAGTCTAAACCCACATCTCACCAATGATACACTTTTCGGCCATGCCAGGAATAAAACCCGAGACCCTTAGCTCGATAGTCAGACATGCTACTGACCGAGTTAAGGGGCTGGATACAAATCTAATTCCGACATTTGCAATTCCCACAATTTTGTTTACTGTTACTGTATTGCACAAAAAAAAATAAAAAATAAAAAAAAATTGGAAGATTGACTATTTTTATGGTGTAATATAATATGAAATGGATTACATGTATTATATTATTATAGTTCCGTTATACAGTTTATAGTCTACAGGACTTTTAATATATAAGCTTTTAGTCTTATGCATTTTTTTTAAAGAAAATTTAATAATAAGTCGAATAACAATGCTTTCAAATAGAAGATCAGCTTCACTTTATTAAAGTCTTACAAATGTGTTGGTAAATAGGTACTTTAATATCTATAGATTATTATTATTATTAGCACCGCGTCTTACTACCCGTTCGGGTTATACGCACCTACGCTAATGTGTTATGGTAGGGTGATTGTGAGATGAAATGGAGGACCTACAGTTTAACGTGGAATCCGAACTACGGTGGAGGCCTGGCATCCCCCACATTCACAAGACGTCTTGTCAGAGGTGAAGGAAGGGTTTGGTAATCAGATCTATAGATTATATTAGATATTTATAACAGGTCTTTGTGACTTTCATTAAAAATTACATTCTTACTGTTTTTTAGGAAGAAGTAACTAACGCTGTGGCCATGCTCAGATCAGAGTATAGCAAGGTAGAGAGTATTCTCTGTAGACACAACGAAATGTTGGAACAGTTGGTGAGTAAGCTGCAAGCCGACTTGGATGCCTCGTCTTGCAAACAGACCGAGATCGAGGGCCAACTCACTCGCACTCAATCGGAACTGATGGAGGCAAGACAATACACGGATGAGTTGGCACACCTGCGTGAGGTCGCCGCGGTGGTTGACGAGATGAGAGTCATCAACTCGGAGCTGCGAGAGAAACTACGTAAGCTAGAGGACACCCTAACCATCAGAGACAAAGAACTTAAAGAAAAGACAGAGCACATTATAGTTTCAGAGCAACTACTAGACAGACAAGCTGAGGCTTTGAGAGAATTACAAGAGTTAAAACTGGAGAACGAACAACTAAAAGATGAAATCGAACTGAAGGAATCAGAAAAGAGGCAGACTTTGCAGACAAACGAGACTCAAACTGTTATATCCGGCCAGGTATCTTCTGTCATTGTGTCACCTGAATGTAAAGCACAAGGATCAACAGAAGATGACAGAACAGAAGAAAGAGAAGCTATGTCTCAAAATATTAATGACAAGGAGTTAATCGAAAAACTTAGAAAAGAAAACGAAGAACTACAAGATCTCCTTGATCTTAAGATGGATCAACTCAATCAAATGGTGGATAAGACTAATAGTCTTGTTAGACACAATGAAAGGATGAGGGCGCAATTATCAGGATTGAAGGAAAAGTACGTGGCGAGTGTCAAGCTGGACAAATCCACACTCACCGAGGAAAACTCTGTAAAGAAAATAGAAGAAAAGCTTAAAAACACAGGCTCTAATTCTACACCGGCAGAAGATATCTACAATGCGTCGGACAGAGATTCCAAAGTAGTTCAAACGCAGATAGAAATATCACAAAATGATGCCAAGCTCGAGGAAGAAGTGACGCGTCTTCGTGTCCAAAACACTTGTCTTACCTTTAATTTGAAACAAGTTCAAGATGATCTTGCAAGCCACGAAGTCGAGCTCGGTAAAACGTTGGCAGCGTTGAAGGATGCCCGGGACCTCGCTTCTAACGCGAGATCGCAAGAAAATGCGAAACAAAGAATACAACTGAAAGAAATGAAAGCCGTCCTCGTAGAGCAAGAAGAGGAGCTTGTAATTCTGATATCACAGTCGACTACGGCGGCTGACCTCTCAAACGTGATCAGAAAATTAAAAAAGGAAAACGCACTGCTTAGTAACAGTGTCGACAAACTTTTAACTGAGCTAGAGGAAACGGAAGAATCTGAATTGGCGTCGATAAATCTCTCAGAAGAGGAAAATTCATTATTTGTCCAAAAGCCTGGTAGTGGGGAAGATGTACATAAAAAAAATGAAGAAATGAAAGTTAACAAAGTTGCACCTCCTGTAACAATTTACATGGCTTTGGGAGTCCCGATAATGTCTAGAGATCCAAAACACTATGTCCACATAAACAAAGATGATAACCAGATCGATATAAACTGCTGTATGTATATGAACGCGAATAATATACCTGAGAACAAAGAAATAGTTTCAAAGTCTGTGGAAGAAAAGTTAACACTGAAATGTAAAAATAGTTTTGATTATGAAAGTAGGGATTTGACATGTAGAAACACGTATGTCCACTCGGGGGACATTATATGCGAGAAAGAAAGGAGAAAGAATCGAGAGTCTAAAGAGATGTCCTCGCCTTCCGATTCTTTGAGCGATGAAGTTCCGTCGAATGTTATAGAGGTGCAAGCGAGTGTTCATCACGACGGCGACGTAAAGGACGGGTTTAGAGAAGAGAAACCCATGATTAGGTCTAACAGCACCTCTTCGTCGGACCTCGACGTGGAGACGAAAGGCAACAATACTAAGCCGGGAACTTTCAGGATCAAGTCACGACCGGCCCGAGTAAGTAACAATATTTCACAACTGATTAGATTTTAATTAGTCTTTTTAATCATTCGAGCACCTTCAAAGGGATAAAGAACATATTTAACTGGGTTTCAAGTTCGGGATGTAAGCCTGTGCGAACCTTCAAAATTTTGAGATTTAGAATCTTAATATTTTAATAATTCAGATTCGATTCAAAATTTCGAATCTAAATACATCTTGGATTCAGATTCGATGGGTTTAGTTCAAAAATAGAAAATATAATTCATACTTGCTTAATAAATTAATACAAACACACCAGAAACCAGTTTTGTTTTGTTTTTCGTTTTTAGTATCGCGTCTTACTACACGTTTTAGTTATATGCTTATATGCTAATTACACTAATTGTTCTAGGATTGAGGAAGATTATGTTTATAGGAAGTGCACTCAAATTTTCATGGAGGGAGAGTGGAAAACCATTTTGAAAAAAAACAAAAAAAAACACTCACAGTACACCCGACCCAGATTCAAACTTCGATATCTCCATCATTGGTAGTCTAGTCCACCACGATAGTAGCACACTAGAAACCAGTTGCATGATAGAGTGAATAGAGAAATTAACTTCACTTTCATGTCGTAAAGGAATCATGTGGGTGACAGTTGTTTGTGAAAAAGAGTATCATGTATTTTGAAAAAGTTGCTTGGTTCGCCTTTTTGTAAATATTAATCAACCTTTGCACTATGATTAAAAAAGTGGTGGGATATTTATTTGATTTTTCAACTTTTGAGATTTGTGCTTTTGGTTATCGTTTTGTTTAATTAACCTAAAATCTGTCTAAAATGACTACTAAGATTATTTGAAATATTTTATTATTGGCTAGGATTCAAAAACTTAAAATAGAATATACTCAAGATAGATTTTTTTTTACTTTATCATAGTAAGCCTAAAATAAAATATTTTATTGGGATTTGAACCTATTTTTAAAATAAAATATTCGATCTAATTTTTTTAAAGCATGTGTCTTGACTAGAATTTGATCCAATGGTATAAATTAAACATGAAATTTGATTCAGATTCAACTTGATTTTTTTAAACTGTNCCCCCCCCCCCCTCACCCCCCCGTGATATCCAATTCAGACACTATTCGAAATTCTTTTAAGCATCAGATTTGATTCAAGTCAATTAGCTAGATTGAAAATTATGTATTTGCCCAAAAAGTTATTCAAAACTATATTTCAGATTTCATTGTTACATTGCTGTTGGTTTATAATTTTATCATAAATTCACATTGTTGTGATACGATCTTCAAAACAGTCGTCTGAGGTTGATAATTTAAACACTGTATATTTCAAGCACATTTTATATATTTTATTTTCATAGTATTTTATCTAGAAATTATCAGAACTAATTTTTTATTTAATAATCGAGAAAGTCTTTGTTTGAAAATTGTTTTCACTTCAGTTCGAATAGGTATTCACATATTAATATGATAACGAAATTGCCATAATGGCACGCGCGTTTCTCCACAAGTCTCAGTCAGAACCCACAGTCAACAACAATGCAAGAAGAGAAAACAACACCAATATTGGTCACCGAGAGCCGCTGAGCTCTAGAGAGCAAAAACTACTTTTAGAAAATGAAATAAAAACACACTCAAGTTGGCTAGTGAAAATATATTGCGCTAACATAACATTACTCTTGTTGTGAGTGTTCTGTTTTCTGGACAAAAATTTTGATTCCTCTCTTATATTTTCCTCCTGGATAGCCATTAGATCTTCATTTGTCAGATCCTCTTCGTGAGAGGTTAGGAGCTCATCTATGTCTTCTTCATCAACGTCTGTGAATCCAATCTGTTGTTCAATGTTGGGATTGCCTGCTACAGCTTCAGGCCATAGCTTCTCCCGTAACACTGTTCATGCATCGAGGAGTGATTTTATTTCAGGACTCGCAAATGATATTGATCGCAATATTAATGTTAAACTGGTTACAAAACTCCTTAATGATAAGTTTATCGACTGTATCACGCTGTTTGATAAGCATTGAGAAGGTTCTGCAAAGATAATGGCTCTTAAAAGCAGCGATCACTCCTTGGTCCAGGGGCTGAACTATAGATGTGGTGTTGGGAGAAAGAAATACAACTTTCATATTTTCATTTAATTCCGCAACAGCAGGAGGATGACAAGCAAGGTTGTCAAGCAAGATAAGAATTTTAAAAGACATTTATTCCCTCATTTCAACTCATTCTGAAGACCTCTGGATGAATACTCATAGAAAATCATTGATGTCATCCATCCTTTCTTATTGGCTCTCCAAATAACAGGCGATCCGATTTTAACATAACCTTTTAATGCCCGAGGATTTTCTGAATGGTCGATCATGACGAGCTGCGACTTGTAATCACCGGAAGCGTTTCCTCCATAAAGAAGTGTGCACCGGTCCTTGGCCGCCTTGAAACCAGGTGCTGTTTTTTTTTTCTTCAACAGAAACAAATGTATGACTTGGCATTCGTTTCCCGAACAGGCCAGATTAAACACCCGCTTTCGTGTGTGACCTCCACTCCGCAATGACTTGTTTGGATGTGGTTTGTTTAAATGACTCACCCGCAACATGGTCTGAGGCAGTTGCCTCCCTGGTCGTTTTTAAATTGTGGAATGCGTGTCGATTTTTGAAACAATCAAACCAGCCTGAACTTGCTGAAATAGCTGCTGGTTCTTCAGCATTTTTTGTTAGATCTTCATACATATACGCCTTGCTTTCTCTTGAATTAAAACAGCTCCGGAGTGTGGCATGTTGTGCTGGTCGTGATGTTCTATCCAGTTAGTTAGCATCTTCTCCATTTTCTCCATTGCAATCAACCGTAATTTAGTAATTCTAGTTACAATAAGATTCATAGAAGATTGCGCACTTTTACGGATTGATTTTTCTCATCAGCACGGATAATTCTTACTGTCGAATCACTCAGTCCTATGACGCGTTGAATTTCAACTTTATCAAACTTATTCATAACATCTAGATTCCCTTCTAACAAATGTTATTTTCGTACTCTCTTCACATTCTTTGCGTTTTCTCGACATTTTGTGTCTAAGAAAACAAAAAAAGCACAATATGCCGCCTGAAGCTTTGTTACTACACTGTCGAAAGAGCATGCATACAGTGCTGAGCAGCAAAGGGTGGGGATGATATGTGCAAAGAGGTGCGCACAGAGCAGTTTGACAAATGAGGGCGTTCACATGTGTTTTCATCTATCAATCAAAATCCGCGTGTATGTGAATACACACATAACGAAAGCACGTATAGTGGGGTTTGCCTGTAAATATCTGTTTAAAGTCGTTTATTAATATTGATGACCATCAAAACTTTAAAACTGGGCTGGTGCTTAAAGAACTTCCTCTGTGTATCACAAAAATAGGACTTACCTGAACTCACTGTAATAGGGAGAAAAAATTCAGCAATGTAAAATGTGAACAATATTCTTTTTTTCATTGTAAAAGCCATATTGTGTTCGTCACTTCTACGTGTTTTCCATCCACCTTATTTACCTATACCTTCTTTCAGATATAATATATTTTAATACATTTCTAAATTCTAGATAGGTAAGTAATAATATTAATAATATAATAATATTTATGTTATCAAATGTAAAGGCTTGATACTTGAGAATTATTATTTTTTATATTTACTATCTAAAAAACTTATATTTAATATCTCACAGCTTTTAAAAAATTATTCTAAAAAAACAGAAGTGAAAAAATTGCATCCTTTATTTTTGTTTTAGTTTTAAGATAGAAACATTTATGATAAAGAGAGGCTTAGTAACTACTTTTATTTTTCAAGTGAATCTAATGAATATTATTTAGAAAATAACCAACTGAAACTTTAGATAATAAAACAAATTAATATTATGTATTTTGTTTAATGTTAACGTTTAAGTTTCACACCATCCTAATAGTTCCTATTTTAAACTTTTTATTTAAATTTGTGATTTTTCTAATTAATACTAGTCGTCAAAATGTAATTCTTTGTAAACCTCTAGTCTGGTTCCTATTATTTTTATTGCGTGTCATTCTTTGTGTTCCGAGTAAATAGAACAATATATATTCACAGGATGCGGCAACTAACACTTTTTCGACACAAAACTTTGAGCTTCAAAAGGAATTGCAGTTGGAACGGGAAAAGTCAAAGAAATATCAGCAAAGCTTAAAGAAACTCAAAGCAGAAGTTCAAACTTTGAAGATTAAAACCGGTACCGAGAGTAAAAAAATCATCAATTTTGAAACAAATCTCTCCGCAAAAGAGAACAACAGCACTTTGGCGGGGTTGATGAACTCGCCCCATTTTGATCAAAATGTCGTCGAGTTTCAGAAGCAGGTAAGACTTTTTATAAATGTGTATTTAACTTCATTAGCTTTACCTATCACCTTTATGTAAGATACAAATATCTGAATAGTAGACCTACCTACTCAAATGTATAATTTATGTGTAACTGAAGTAACTCCAGTTTTTATTGTAATACAAAGGTTTGAACAAAAATATTGTCATTGTTGATTAATAAAGATTAAGGTGACCTGGCAGTCTAGGGGTAAGGTGTCAGACTTCTATGCTGAGGGTCCGGGGTTCAATCCTCGGTCCCGGCACAGATTTATCTGATTACCAAACCCTTCCTTCACCTCTGACAAGACAGCTTGTGAATGTGGGGAATGCCAGGCCTCCACCGTGGTTCGGATTCCACGTTAAACTGTAGGTCCTCCATTTCATCTCACAATCACCCTACCATTACACATTAGCGTAAGTGCATACAACCCGAACGGGTAGTAAGACGCGGTGCTAGTAATTATAATAATAATAATAATTTAAAAACTATTATTACTCATTTTATGTTTTAGGGGTTTCATCCAGGTAGGACAACGCTAGAAATAAATAGCTGGTCAAGGCCCTGTCTTCAATCATTGTTAAACAACTGCTCCTTGTGATTATGTTTCAGGTGAATGAGCTGGAGCAAAAGTTAAACGAGGAAAACTCAAAACGGTTCGCCTTGGAAGTTCAAGTTAACAAAATGCGATATGAGCTTCAGGTAAGCCTTACCGGCTCTCGGCAACATTTTTATTTAAACAATGGTCAGTCAAATTCTAGTTTTGAAATGTTACGTTTTTATTTTTATTGTGTTTATTTTGTTTTAAATTTCTTTGATCATGTTGGTTACTTTTCTTACTGTAATGTTTGCAGCGTTGATTAATATTTTGATAAATTGAGTTATAATAAAGTAAAAGTCTTAGTTGAGAGGGTGCATGAAAACACAGCGGACCATGTTTGGGGTGTGCAATGTGGTTTAATGTCGGGTAGAGGTTGCATGGAGCAGATGTTTGAATTTCAATAAGTGATTGAGAAATGTATGACAGTAAAGAAGAAAGTTTATTGTGTATTTTAAAATAAATGTATCAGGTTTGCTTGTGAGGACACGATTGGTGCACAAATGAACAATGTGAGTGTGAGAGTGCTCTTATTTGCAGATAATGCCCTATTAATGACAAAATGAAAGTAACTTGCAGAATGCATTAAATCGTTTGAATATGGTGACAGGCAGAATAGTTCTTCTTATAAATGTCTCCAAGATTTGGATAAGGACAAATCAGGAAATGATTGTCTGCGTAGTATAGATGGAAAACTTTTAAAACTAGATTTGAATGATATTGTGTATCTGGGCAGAATGTTTAGTAAAAATGGAAGGATAAATGGTGAAATCGGCAGGCGGGTGAATTCTTCTTAGAGAGTTGTTGGATGTGCATGGTCTATTGCAAAGAACAAAAGGGTTTCTAAGGAAGCAAAGATGGAAGTATATAAAATATGTTAACACCAACGTTGCTTTATGGATGTGAAGCGTGGGCTTGTCAGTAAAGTCCGTTCACCGTAGGAATTGTTTTCTGAAAGGCCTTTTTCCCTACCAGAAATCTATTATATAGTAGGATATTTTTAGGAAAAAAAGACCTTTCAGAGAGTAATTCCTATCGTGAATGGAGTATAGAAACACAAGAACCAGGTGAATGTGGTTGGAGTGAGATATCTAAGAAATGCATGCGGGAAAACTCGTATGGACAGAGTCAGTAATGAATGGGTACTGAAGGAGTGTGGTTTTAAAGGGAATCAAATAAGTCAATGTGAAAGTGTTTTATGTTGGTTTGGGCTTGTTGAGTGGCCAAACAAATATATGAAGGTAGAGATCAAAAGGAAGGGGTAGGCCATGTAAGGCGTAGCATGGCCAAGTGTTGTAGACGAATGTGTGAAGAATAGAAACATTAAGAGTTCTAAGACTAAAATAGCAGGTATGACTCGGTGTATGGATGTTGTCGAAGAGAAGGGACCATGTAAAGATAGGAAAGTGTGGAGAAAGTCAAATGAGGATGGATTATATATGAGGTTGTTTTTTGAGCTAAAGGCACAGATTTTTGCCTACCTCTGTAAGGGAATGGCGTAATTTTGTGTGTGTGTGTTTGTATTTTTTTCTCTGTAACCATTACTACCAAACAGAAATAACTCTGCTCATTGAGAAAAGCATAGTTGAAAAATCCAACTAGCGAAATTGAGATGTACTTTTTGTCCTTTATATTGTAGAGATCTACCTGTAAATATTTAGTGTTCTTGTTTGCAGGAAAAGTTTCACCTAGAAAGAGAACTAGCGAACCTGCAGACACACATGGAGAAAGAGTTTGTGTCGAGACACGAACTGGAGACTCTAAGATGCAGCTATGAGGCAGCTTTGAGCCATGCCAAAAAGGAGGCAGAAATGATGGCCAGAGACACGCTCAACAAAAAGATATATCACATCAATTCCTTCATCGATAAACAGGTATATACAGAAATGGATTAAAAAATTTAAAGCAGTCCACTATTTTTTTATTATTTTAAATGTTACAGCCTGCATAGATCTGTATAATATTGTAACAAATTGCAAGCTATGGTGTATTTTACTGTATGTATTTCTGGAACATTTCAAGGAGAAATGTAATTTATTGTTGTTGTTTGAATCCCCAGTATTAATAATAATACATTATCTAGGCTAGTGGATTTAAAATTTAAAACACGGCCCTATATATGGTTTTAAAAAAACTTTAAAAGAATTATGGAGGGGTTTAATTTTTTTTAAGTATCTTGCAATCTCCTGTTGTAAGGTTTTATCCCGAGCCACAGCATGTACGACCCCCACCTTAGTAAATGTTTTGGTATGGATACATTAAAAACAAACTTAATGGTTGTAATTGTTTGGATTGTATTAATTACATTCCCTCTAAACAACCAAACATATCAGCCTTTAAGAAACAAATACCAGCAACAGGCTTATAGCTTTGCTTTAGCATAATATTGATTATTATTATTTTATCACCCGTGTCCTACTACTTGTTCACGCTCTACGCATATGTATTAATTACACTAATGAGTTAGGGGTTGACAAGGGTTGAATTTAGAGGAAGTGTACTTTCATTTGCATGAAGGTAAAGTGGAAAAAACATTTTGATAAAACCACTTTTAAGTATATACGACAGGGGTTTGAAACCTTGATCTTCCTGTCGTTGCCAGTCTAGTCTTAACACGAGAGTGACACCCTTGACCATGTGGCCATCGAAGCAGTATCGTCATCATTATTATCAATAGTATTGCTAGTATTGAAAATACATTATTAATTTAACTGTATTCTTATGTTAGTGAGGAGTTAAAAAAATACGTTCACACACACACACAATAACACATTTCGCCAAAAGTCTACATGATATGTTAAATTAGTATTTTATCATTCAAATGTAATTCATTTGTAATAATGTAATAGTCTTTTATGGATTTAAATTCCAAACATCACACTTCTGGTTTAAACCAAAACATTTTCTTTAATCTCCACATATTCGCAATCTCAGAAGATACATAATTTCAGGAGTCAAGAAAAGAATGTGGTCTCTCAATCTACATAAACACCATAACCACATGTACATATATTAATTCATTATAAATTTAGAGTTGGTTGCTATAATCCTTGTAAATGACTTGGCTCTCACAATATCCACTTGAGATGGGTCTCAATGCTCCAACCATAATTAACAAATGGTTGCAAATAGATATAATATGGAAATATCAGGTATAGATAAATGACAAACCAGACAGAGGGATTTGAACCCCGAACGTCTGGCTTTACATGCCAATTGAGCTATTCCTAATCTCCTCTTCGTCGTTGTGTTACTTAACTACACAATATAGGTGACCTGGTGGTCTAGGGGTAAGGTGTCAGACTTCTATGCTGGCGGCCGGGGTTCAATCCTCGGTCCCGGCACAGATTTATCTGATTACCAAACCCTTCCTTCACCTCTGACAAGACAACTTGTGAATGTGGGGAATCCCATGCCTCCACCGTGGTTCGGATTCCACGTTAAACTGTAGGTCCTTCATTTCATCTCACAATCACCCTACCATTACACATTAGCGTAAGTGCGTATAACCCGAACGGGTAGTAAGATGCGGTGCTAATAATAATAATAACTACACAAACCTCCAAGTATATTTATATTGCTGAAAAATACCACCATCATCGGTCGTCTGGACG
Organism: Timema californicum; assembly: GCA_902141385.1. Taxonomy (NCBI): domain Eukaryota; kingdom Metazoa; phylum Arthropoda; class Insecta; order Phasmatodea; family Timematidae; genus Timema; species Timema californicum. Next base: position 40,178 of record CABFOW010002288.1, on the reverse strand, counting down.
TATGTGTTTGTTTTAATGTAATATTCCTACTGTAGGCAAAAACAGAGTTGTTGCTGTAATGCAGTGCACTCTTACAGAAAGTAATAGTACTACTTTTAACTACATTAGTATGGTCGGAGGTTTATATAGTTAAAAGACGCACTTATCAACACAAGATCTCATATAGTTCTCGCAAACAACGAGAACCCCCACCCGGGTGAATATTTGTCATCTCCATCAACTAGAACATTAATAGCTTTGACCGTGCAATTAACTAGCGTATTAGCTTTTGGAAAATATATTGAATCATTTGTATCTGATCAGAGTCAAACTAGTCTCTCATTACGTGTCAGTCTCGTTAAATGCAAACTCTCCAGGTTGATATGCTCCACAGAGCTACAGTTTGGTTGATGTTTTAAACACAGAAACTGATCATAAGAGTCCATTGTTCTCAGGTGGAAGAACAGGCTCGCCTTCAACATAGCACAGAGTCCCAGCGGACACACGCTCTGGAAGACGAGCGCTCCAAGCTGCTGTCAGAGCTGGCACGGCTCCAGGCGACGTTGCAGGCCAAGGAGGAAGGGGAGAGAGAATTACGAGAGAGACTCGCTCAGGAGAAACACGAGACGCGGAGGAGGAAACTCATTGAAAAGTCATACAGCGTTAACCTAGCTCCCACTGTGACCAACAGGTAACTAACTGTACCATAAATTACCTGGTTCTTATCTTTAAAAAAAAATATGCTTCATAAGTGGGCAATGACCTTTTTTACTAATGTATGTGTGTGTGTGTGTGTGTATATATATATATATATATATATATATATATATATATATATATATATATACAGTAGTCCCATGACTTCTTGGGTGCTAGCTGACAGCTCACAGCTGAAAGCTGACGGCTTTGAAAAGCTACCAGACCAAATTATGTATCCCTACGCCAAACCATATGATCTGCAAAAAAACATGTGTTTAGCAGCTGTCACTTCTGACAGTCAAAATTTAGGTATATATCTAAATGTTGACTGTCAGAAGTCAGCTGTGAGCTGTCAGTCAGCACCAAAGAAGCCATGGGGCTACT
>CABFOW010002288.1:3399-35138 GCA_902141385.1 Timema californicum | reverse complement strand
CTTTCCCTTACCCCTTCCTCACCTCTAAGTTCACATTTCTCAAACAACAGCCAGACAAGATATTAAGGTGTAGTGATAATAAAAAAAAAGATCCAGAGAAGTAGAGAAAAGAGTAAACTACAAGTCACAAAAATTGCATATCACAAGAAGCTCAAAACTGTCGAGCCTAAAATCTTATTTGAGGCGACTGAATATCTATTAAAAGCTTGGTTCAAAAATTTAAGTACTCATATATTCTCTTTTCATTGTGAAAACCGATCGGTGAAGCGAAATAATTGTCATAATTTTAGTATGAGGAAAGTTAAAAAAATATATATAATTAGGAATTCATATCTATTAAATCTGTTGTTTTTTTTTTGCTGTATAAAAATATAACTTTTGTATGGTTTTTTATTGAGGAAATTTACAATCACTTTTAATAAATTGTAATCGTGATTCTTGGAGGTATTTAAAGTACAAACTGGCAGATTATACCAGTAGGTAACATCTGGTATTATTCAGCCGAGACCAGCCCTTCACTGAGCACAGGAAGTGTTGAGTAGTCTCCCCTCAGGAAACAATTATTTATTCTAGAACCAAGGTATCGTAACCTGAACCCAGCTCTCATTCAGCTGAGCAAATAAATCCGACCTAATGACCTTGAAGTATGGTGGAAGTGAACTAGACATATATATGTCTTATCCGCTTATCTTGAGGTGTGAAAGGGGACTTCAATGATATATCAGGGAGGTAAGGAGTGCCCAATCTCATGTGGTCTTCCATCGTACTTGATAATTACACACAAACACACACATGATTGATAAGATCCTGTTGATGAACTGCTGTTTCCTTAATATTCAAAAACTCTGGTGACTTTATAAAAAGAAATTAAACTAACAATAGAGAATCAAAAGAAACATCCAACGTTACAAGTTAACTTAAATTATACATCCCTCTTTACTGTTCCTTCTTCAATATATTACAAAACATATCTCAACATGTGAAAAGAAGTTTTCTTTAAAGAGAGATAACATATTTACTTTAATATAAGAAATAGCTTAATTATCGGAATAAATAGTTAAATTGAGGCAGTGATTTTCAAAATGCTCCTTATCAAAAAAACAACTAGTTATCATTAATTTTTTATCAAGTTGGCACTCGTGCATATTGTAAGAATCGAGTTATGTTACCAAAAAAAATCCCTTTCCTTAGTAAATTTACATTTAAACTATCAGGTTGTCTACAAAACTATCCTTATCTGGTATGATATTTCCGACAAAACTTTCCTAATCCACCTCAGGAGGTTTGTAGCATAAGTAGCCTTTTCCACAGTAGCAAAATTTAAAAAAAACTATTACTACATTGTGCTGTGCTCGGGCTCCGTTTGTCCGAGGAACTTAGGAGTAATAATAAAGCCGTGGATGGAAAGATACTTGTATAATTAATTTATTGAGCATACAACACACAAGAGGCTTCCTTCGACTCGTGAGCGTGCGCATTGGTCAACGGCTCCCCCTCTAGACTAGCCATTCGCAGAGAGGTGTTGACTCTTTCAAGTCAGGTCAAGTACTTCTCACCTCTCGCGTCGGGTCAGCCCACTCTGAGCCGACACCGACTCTAGCGCTCCAGTTTGCAGATCCCGCCACCCAATGCACACGCTACAACCTCAGACGAATATGTTGATAATTTTAAAGAATTTGGAACAGTCAAGAGACTTGGTTCTGAGATTCCTGTTTTGGATGTCTTAGAACCAACAGGTTGATGGAATTTCAAGATGTTATGCCAGAGAATAATTTTGACAAATAAAAAAAGTAAATTTGTTAGTGAGAGGGGAAGTCCACTACATAAATATTTTAGGAGTTGCAATGTCTCTATTAAAGCAGGATAAAATTGTTAATAATATGGAACATTGCTCAACTGAGGAATAGGGTTCCGGTTAAACAGGCCAAGTTAACAGATGTATAAAAACTGCTAGGTAAACATTTTGGCAGTGATTTGGAGAAACCTTGAAGAACAAAGTTATTGTAAAAGTGTAATAGATGGTGGCCAACGTGTCAATGATGGTGAATTGGTGGTTGACGAGGACATGGACATTGTGTGTGTTCATTGATGAGGTTAAGCATTTAGTTGTATAAAGTACCGTCCTGTGTTAAATGTTCCAATAACATTGTCTCAATTTTTTAATTGTTTAATTTTATGTTCCTTAACATTGGATTAAATTGTCTGATTAATGTTTTTTGATTATGTAAAACACTGTTTGATTAAAAAAAATTACTTCGACTTTTACTATTATTTTAGATTTTGTAAAATAATAATGATACCAACATTTTCAGATTCATATCTTGATTTATTGGTACCAGAACTATCCTTTTCCCAAACGGTTGTTTGCAAAACTTTCCTTATCCATATTTTTGCTGGAAAACTCTGCTTATCCAAACTTTTTTCTTTAATAACTCATACATTTACTGTAGTACTTATGTCTAATCGATATTCTATACCTCCCATTACAATATTTTATCAATTAAACAAAGAGCAATATAAACCAACAATTAGGCATGAGCTAAACTTTTTTTTGCGATTTACCGAAAATCACTTTTGGTGGATAAGGACCATTTTAAAACTCACCGCTTCAATTATAAAAAATATTTAACCTAAAAAAATGCACAAAACAATAAAATACCATTGTATTATTGTAGTCAGATTAGGTATATTATTGTTTCATTTTTAAGGAAAACTTTAAAAAAGATCTACGAACTACTGGGGATTCCATGGCAGATAAGAGAGTATGAGGAATAGACAAGCGAGGATCGACAAAAAGATGGTTACCATCTTCAACATCCTTAACTATGGATGGACCGAACGAGCAGTAAGGCATGGTGCTAACGAACACCGATAATTCTGGTTTAATATTCATGTATAGTGCATAGCGTACAGTTCACAATTCATAATAAAAAATACAACAGTTTATAATTAAACCGTAACTTTTATAAATGAGTAAGATAACATAGTAGAGAAATATTTTTTTATTCAAGAAGCAAACACAATAAACCAGTAGGATACAACAAAAGGGCGAGAGCCCATGAAAGAATAAATATAGTAGTACTAGCTTGCGGAAACTACCATGAACCGGTAGTATATGTTACACTTCAGTACTCGTTAACGATAGCTAAGGAAAAAACCTTTGCTTCAATATAAAATTGATGAAAAAACATTTTAAACCCTCGAATAGAAACACAGCCATAATGGACTTAATACTAGATTTAATCCAACTTGATCACCAATGGTAATCTTCCTAACACTCTATTTTAATGAGTAATATTAAGACACACATTAGGATTGAGAACGCAAACAATACAAAAGATTGTGAACTTACCCCGTTTTACTAAAATAGTATAAACTTATAAAGGTGATATTGCTTATTCACCTAAATTTATATATACAAGCCCTGATACCTTGTCTGACTAAAATAAAAGGGCACAAAACCCAAAATTGGTATATTTTATAAACCGAGAAATAGAATGATTGTTTAATACTAAAGATTCAAAAACATCCCTAAACACATACCCAAGCCCATAAAAAAATAAGCATTACTACTATGATGACAACAATAAAAAAGAATTATTAAACTAGCCGAACCTATATTTAGAAATAAGTATCGGAGTATTAGAAAGACTTGGTCGGAAATAGAAATAGAATTTAACCTACATTTTAAATATCTAGAATAATTTATCTTATAACTAGCTTCACCAAGAATTCTATTCTGTGACAAAACCATAGTGTGTGTGTGTATATATATATATATCAAGTTCCTCAGTGGGGAGAAATACGGGAGGTAATCAAAATAGAATAAAGGGTCACGTGATAAGGGAGGCATGGCCACAGATCCACCATAGTGTCAATGGAAAGATGATCGTCCTGAAAATGTAAGTAGAGATTAAATATTCAGGGTTGTGTAAATAATTAGACATCGTTGTATGATTAATGCCACAAATCTCCACCTCTTGGTCCATCTGCTACCAATGGGTAGATGATGACAACCAAAAAGGTGCCTTCCTGGATGAAGTAGCTATCACGATGACAATCAGGTTTCAATGGTGCTCATGCTCCGCATTTCTATTTTACTCTTCTACCCTAAAGAACCATCGTTCACTCTTGATCAGTTAATCTTCTAGTAACGGTGAATGAGTTCACCAATCTAGAGGCAGCAACGCGTAGAGATCTAATATCCGCCATGCACAAGGAAAACTGGTGAATGGAAGCTATTAATATAGAGCATTAAGACAAAGGGGATCATAAATATCCAATATTCTTGCCTGCTAAACACCCGATAGTTAGAGTTCTCGTCAAACATCAAAGACCTACATGAGTAGTCAAACCGTTGAAAAGTACAAGGATTGATTGCAATACTAAGGGAACGGTTTTGGATTTTAAGAGGATGGAGAGCCATCAAGTCTATGATTTCAGAATATGTCGTATACCAAAGATAAAGGGCTAAGAGAATAGAACATGTACCTGCTTTATTATAGTTCATCGTGTGTGAGATGCTGCTCCTTTTGAATTAGTGGGTATAGATTTTGCTGGACCTGTTCACATGTGCAGTGTATCGGGCAATCCAATTGGAGCTGGTGACAAGTTAATCAACGAAATATATTTCTACAAGCTTTTCATCATTTCATAGCAAGAAGAAGGCTACACACAGTAGTCTACAGCAAAAAATGACACAAACTTAACAGTCGCTGACGATATGTTTAAGAAGATTGATTGGAGTAAAATAAAAGACTATTTGCACCGCAGAGAATCCAAGGGAAATTCAATCCACCTAGTGATGTATGGTGGGAGTTATTTATAAGAATTTTGAAGGAAGCGTTTCATTAAATACTTGGTCCAGCTTCACCGAAATTTAAAGAAATGGCAACCATCTCCTGTGACTGTGACATGTCAAAAGACTCGAACGAGTTAGCAACATCAATACCCGCAATGTTCATACAAGAATTAAAGGAAGTGTGTGCCTGATCTTGATGTCGCGCAGTCTACAAACCTTTTAAGCAGAATACGATACAGACACAGTCTGAGAGAATCCTTGAGAAAAAGATTGTGAAAAGAATTCCTGGGACAACTAATTTAAGGGAGATAAATGGGGTAGTTCAAGAAACTGAATGTTGGAGAGATATAAACACACACACATATATATATNGGAGATAAATGGGGTAGTTCAAGAAACTGAATGTTGGAGAGATATAAACACACACATACATATATATATATATATATATTATTTTTACATTATATTTAACTAATTAACTCCTCGGATACCCAACCAAGAGTGGTCTTACATTGCCACTCTATGTAAGGGGAGCAAAGTGAGGTAAAAAGTGGAGGAAACATATATATCAGTCTTGCCACGAAATCCAAAGAGAACATTTGGAATACTCTAGGTCCAAATGTGATGTCATCCCATCCTTTTTGAATATTGGTGAAAGGATATGATTTGGTGCGTTGTTCCGACGTCGTTTGACTTATCTGTTGCTCGCCATTCAAAACAATACTCAACCCTAGCTGCGGGTGACCTGGTGGTCTAGGCGTAAGATGAGGGTTCAGGTTGCAATCTTCGGTCCCGGCACAGATTTATCTGATCGCCAAACCCTTCCTCCACCTCTGACAAGACGTGTATTAATTACAACTTGTGAATGTGTGGAATGCCAGGCTTCCACCGTGGTTCGGATCCCACGTTAAACTGCAAATCCTCAATTTCATCTCACATTCACCCTACCATTACACATTAGCGTAAGTGTGTATAAACCGAACGGGCAAAACCTAAGACACGGTGCTAATAATAATAATAATAATAATAATAATAATAATAATAATAATAATAATAATAACAATGATTTAACACTAAGCTGAAATTGTTATCGTGGCATCCGTAGTATACAAAAGTGTTTGAAATTATGAATAACCAAACCCATAAAAGACCAAATTTAACCATGAGAAATAGAGTTTATAGTAAACAAAGTGTTTTCCATTATAGTATAACGTTTTCTATGGTGTTTTCAATTGTGAATAACAAAGCTCATAGTGCCCAAAGTATTTTCAATTATGAATGAAATGGTGCATTGTAGACAAATTATTTTCAAATTTGAATAACAAAGTAGGCCTACGTAGTGAACAAAGGCTTTCCATTTGTTAGTTTTTAATTAGATTATAAAAAGATAGGCCTAAATTTAAAATAAATTGTGTTTGTAACTAATAGGTTCCTGAAATCGAGGTTTTTGTTAACAAATCTAAAGGTACCATATATTTTGTATAACTTTTTTTTCCACGGGTGTTTTTTGTTGTTGTAAAGATATACGATATTAGTCAAAAATGGTTTCGAAACACAGATTAAAAAGGTCTCGAGGGTTGTAGTGTTTTAACATATGTCTATAAAATAAACAATAATGCACAGTTGGTATTACGAGATATAGATTTGTATTTGTTGATTTAAGGTCAATGTTTCAATATCGAATTAAACCACTGGTTAACTAAGCTGAGGTTTAATATAACCCCGAGTTAAAACTTCATGTTAACGTAGTTTACTGTTTGAATGGCTTTCTATGTGGAGGTTAGTTGACTTGGAGGAGTTAACTTGTTGGATGCAGAGGTTGGTAGTATATTTTTACTCAAATGTCACTTGAACAAAAATATTTGTTAGTGGAAATGGGAATAAATGAATACTGAAATGCGTTAATAATCATTATCTAATTTAAATACATTTGCGATTATTTTGCATGCTTCAGACACATTTTACTAATATTATCTCCAAAAACTATTACAATATTTTAAAATCTATTAAATAGATTTAATTAATTATTTTATCCTACTTAGTAATAAATTAGAGAAAAGGAGGTGTAGGGTGTGCAAAATCCAATACACATAAGGGACTTTTTTTTATATGAACAAGTACATAAATAGTAATTTAACGTCAAAACCAAGATTAATATAATTATCTGTTATAATAAACAATTAAATCAAAACTCACCAAAGTCTGGATGCAGAGGTTGGTAGTATATTTTTACTCAAATGTCACTTGAACAAAAATATTTGTTAGTGGAAATGGGAATAAATGAATACTGAAATGCGTTAATAATCATTATCTAATTTAAATACATTTGCGATTATTTTGCATGCTTCAGACACATTTTACTAATATTATCTCCAAAAACTATTACAATATTTTAAAATCTATTAAATAGATTTAATTAATTATTTTATCCTACTTAGTAATAAATTAGAGAAAAGGAGGTGTAGGGTGTGCAAAATCCAATACACATAAGGGACTTTTTTTTATATGAACAAGTACATAAATAGTAATTTAACGTCAAAACCAAGATTAATATAATTATCTGTTATAATAAACAATTAAATCAAAACTCACCAAAGTCACGGCGTATTGCCATATCACTGAGCAGGATCCTAAAAGTTGAAGAAAAGCGTGTTAGTAATGCTTGAAATATTAGGTTTTGACAGTTTGGAATAGTTTATGATAATAAAAAGGATTACTAATCGCATATTAAAATACGTTAATTATTAATAACCCGGAAATTACCATTAGCTTAAACCTAGTTACCTCAAATTAAAATTTCTAACATCATTATAATAACTACGTTTCTCGATTGTTTTGGTGAGTTGTTTAAATGTTGCAAATACTAAAATGTTTTCGAATAATTATAATATTAATAAGGTATCATTTGACTCTCCGTATCCTTGGTTGGGAAATTATCGTATACAATAATTTACTAATTGCTATTTTGTATAAATAAAAGTGGTTTGTGAATATGGTTTTTTTTCAACGACTGGGTTCAGATTTTAACACATATAGGCTATGTAATATAACTGGAGCTTGGCCTTTATGAAGTTTTAAAAATTGAATAAAAAACTCAAGTGACATTTGTCACTAATCATTATTTTTATGAGTTTGTGTTGATTTGTTTAAACCACTAGGCCTACTTTATTTATTTTTACCAGCTGGGTGGGATTTGTTTCCCCTCATTAACTGTGTTCAGGTTTCAAGTGAAACTTTAATTATGATACCACAGTACAGCTATTTAATACAACTAGGCCTAGGCCTTCATGGAAAGCGTTGTCAATTCCCTCCCAAAACTAATAAGTAGGCACCCTAGAGTAAAACTAATAGGCCCTACAGAAAAAAAAGGGAAATATTTTACACTACAGAGCACAGGCGTGACAATTAGTTGTAAGACGGTCCTACATAGCCACTAAGCTTTTTTTTTAGACACTAGGCTACCACAGCTGTGCGTGAATATATATTTCTCAATGAATAGGTTCACGTTTCAAATACAATTTTAATAGCTGTAGGGTAAAGGACTATTTCTAGGCCTTTATGAATTGCTCGAAAAAGGAATTAAAAATGCCAGTAAAAGTTTTCTTCCACATAACTATGTAATTTTTAGATAAATAAAGCATTGTAAAGGCTCGCCCTTCGATTTATATTACTTGCTGCCAAAATATAGGCTAGGAATTCTTATATTCTTTTGGCTAAACTATTCAATCATCAAATAATATTGCATTGATATTTGGTTTAATACAAACGATCACCATAAGTATATATATAGGGTTATATTTTTTTTCCATTTATTCGTTTTATAACTTCAATAGCTAGGCTCTAATTTGTTATCATTCAAAACTATCTCCAACAATCTTTAACAAATTAGTTGCAATAATTTTTAAGTTTAAAACTTTATTTTTTAATTTAACTCAACAAATTCTTCAAAATAATTATTAGTTATGGTTCAAAATGTAGGATTTTTACTCTTGTTAAAACACTCCAGCATATCATAAATATCTTAATCTGAATCATATAGCATCATAAACTTTATCTTAACCAAATCCCACAACACACATTGGAATGTTTTGAACAGTCAGCTGGCCATTTTATACTCTGTGGTAATTATTCATTTAACTTGAGGTTTACTTACTAACCTCAAGTTAATTACCGTAATTACGGTAATTATTAATTTACTTGAGGTTTACTCTCACTAACCTCAAGTTAATTACCGTAGAGTATCAAGAGAGAGATAAATATTGTAATAAGGATTGCTATATGGCAAGGGTGGTGGTTAAAGGTTGTCAACAGAAGAATGGTTTCGATTTTAGTGAGACTTATGCCCCAGTAGCACTCATGACTACTGTGAGAACAATGATAGCCATCATTAATCAAGAAGATTTACATGCATGTCAGATGGATGTGAAGAATGCATTTTTGCATGAAACCTTGTTCGAAGAAGTCTACATGCAACAGCCCCCTGGTTTTTCAAACACTCAAGAACTTGTTTGCAAGCTCAAGAAATCACTGTATGGCCTCAAGCTGGCACCCAGAGAATAGAACAAATGCCTTGACACTTTTCTTAGATCACTTGGTTTTCCACCAGTGCAGAATGATCCATGTCTGTATCTACATGTTGTCGGTGATACCAAGGCCTACATACTGATTTTGTTTACGATTTGATCATCAGCAGTACTCATATACAACCTCTTGAGAAAATCAAACCTGCACTTCAAGCTAATTTTGACATGAAAGATCTGGATAACTTATCACTTTTTCCTCGGAATAAAAATTGAGAAAAGAAACGATGGTATATATCTTAGTCAACCATCTTATATCAAAAGACTTTTATTCAAATTTAACATGGAAAACTGCAAAATAGCTAAAACACAAATGGAGACAAAAACCCTATTGGAGATGAAGGATCAACCTCTATAATTCGCATCAAGCCATACAGAGAGCTCATATGCAGTTTGATGCAATTAATGTTATGCACCAGACCTGACCTGAGTTTTTCTGTCATTTATTTCAGCAGGTTTCAAAGCTGTGCAACTAACACACATTGGGAGTCACTGAAGCGCATTCTTCACTATTTACAAGGAACTTCACACCTAGCAATGCACTTTCCTAAAGAAGAAGGGACACCCCTAATCGCATATGCTGATGCAGATTGGGTCAACGATTCCAGTCGTTAGTCGACATCTGGATTTCTTATGAAAGTTTTTGGTTCAACTGTATCTTGGACAACTAGAAAGTAGCCCACTATTGCCTTGAGTACCTGTGAGCCAGAATTCATTTCACTTGCTAATGCCTGTGGCTACGCAGTCTACTACTGGAGCTGGGAATCAAACCCAAAGTGCCCACCATATATGAGGACAACCAGCATGCCATCAAGTGTCTTGAGAGGTGGGAACACAAAAGATAGAAAAATATGGATGTGAAATATAATTTTGTAAGGGAGTTAGTTTGTAATAAAGTTCTAAAGATTGAATATGTTCAAAGTGAATTTCAAATTGCTGACATTTTAACCAAAAGCTTAAATGTTACTAAGTTTAAACAATTATGTAAGTGGCTGGGATTGAATGCATCATAGATTATGTATTCATCCATGTCCCCAACATTTACCTCCTTTACCTCCTTGTTTCTTGCAACCACGATTAGGATTTATACATGTTTAACACATTTGCCTCCTCTCAGTGAACATTTAAAGCATGTTAAATTGAATTGAGGCGAAGTGTTGGTATAGCAATTTAACACTTATTCATTCATTATATTTATGTATATGTTGGTAGTTCTATATATAATATTTTTTTACCTGATATGTATTTAGTTTTTTGTTAGTTCATATTAATATTTTGGTTAATAAACTTCTTTTCAAGCCGGTAATACTTGATGTTCATAGAGTAAACGTTATAAAAACCTGTGGTGGCACGTTTTCAGTAATGTCTAAAAAATAATAGTCTAGTGGCTATGTAGGACCTTCTTACAATTAATTGTCACGCTTATGCTCTGTAGTGCAAAATATTTCCCTCTTTTTTTGTACTAGTTATACTCTAGGGGGCCTACTTATTAGTATTGAGAGGGAATTGGCAACGCTTTCCATGAAGGCCTAGGCCTAGTTGTATTAAATAGCTATACTGTGGTATCATAATTAAAGTTTCACTTGAAACCTGAACATAGTTATTGAGGAAAAAAATTTCACACCCAGCTGGGAAAAATAAATAAAGTAGGCCTAGTGGTTTATACAAATCAACACAAACTCATAAAAATAATGATTAGTGACAAATGTCACTTGAGTTTTTTATTCCATTTTTAAAACTTCATAAAGGCCAAGCTCCAGTTGTATTACATAGCCTATATTTGTAAGGTTTCTCTTAAAACCTGAACCCAGTCTTTGAAAGAAAAAAAAACAGTCACAAACCACTGTGGTAACTTATAAGTTGATGGTGCATAAACTCTGGTATATATAAGCCTCTTTTATTCATACAAAATAGCAATTAATAAATTATTGTATACGATAATTTCCCTACCAAGGATACGGAGAATCAAATGATACCTTACTAATATTATAATTATTCGAAAACATTTTCGTATTTGCAACATTTAAACAACTCACCAAAACAATTGAGAAACGTAGTTATTATAATGATGTTAGAAATTTTAATTTGGGGTAACTAGGTTTAAGCTAATGGTAATTTCCAGGTTATTAATTAAAGTATTATAATATGGGATTAGTAATCCTTTTTATTATCATAAACTATTCCAAACTGTCAAAACCTAATATTTCAAGCATTATTAACACGCTTTTCTTCAACTTTTAGGATCCTGCTCAGTGATATGGCAATACGCCGTGACTTTGGTGAGTTTTGATTTAATTGTTTATTATAACAGATAATTATATTAATCTTGGTTTTGACGTTAAATTACTATTTATTTACTTGTTCATATAAAAAAAAGTCCCTTATATGTATTGTATTTAGCACACCCTACACCTCCTTTTCTCTAATTTATTACTAAGTAGGATAAAATAATTAATTAAATCTATTAAATAGATTTTAAAATATTGTAATATTTTTTGGAGATAATATTAGTAAAATGTGTCTGAAGCATGCAAAATACTCGCAAATGTATTTAAATTAGGTAATGATTATTAACGCATTTTAGTATTCATTTATTCCCATTTCCACTAACAAATATTTTTGTTCAAGTGACATTTGAGTAAAAATGTACTACCAACCTCTGCATCCAACAAGTTAACTCCTCCAAGTCAACTAACCTCCACATAGAAAGCCATTCAAACAGTAAACTACGTTAACATGAAGTTTTAACTCGGGGTTATATTAAACCTCAGCTTAGTTAACCAGTGGTTTAATTCGATATTGAAACATTGACCCTTACAAAGTATTCTAACAAGGTAACTATATAGATGTTCTATCTAATATGCCTGGAGGATGATATTCGCTCTATTTAATCTAAATTTGTTTCAGAAAACATATTATATTGAAAGTTCAGTAACTATATTAAAATTAGGTATCCCTAAGGTTACATTAAATTTATTTGAATGAAAAACATTCCTTAGTTTCTTACGTTCAAAATTCCATTTAGGCTATTAACTTTCAGGATGTAGGCTATTATTACATTACAATATACGGTATTTAAAGTAAGTTCTGGACTTATATATTGTTTCCAGAAACCATGTTATATTGAAAATTCGATAACTATGATTAAATAAATTAGCTTTAAAAACTTGATTACGTTTGTTCGAATGACAAACTTTGTGCAGAATTATTGCGTTCAAACGATCAATTAGGTTATAGGATTGTTATAAGCATTATTATACTTGCCCACTTCAACTTATTTAAAGAAAAAAGTAATGATCTTCAATATTTGTTATGCTCTTCAAACATTTAGTGAACATAATGATTTCATATAACTAATCACACAGTGATATATCTAAAATATTAAATCAAATTTGCGAACGATGTCGAAATGCCACATTGCCATGTAGTCTATGTGTATAAGAGATTTGGTGATACTCGAAAGTTTATTTTGATCTTACACGGGGTGTGCAGACGACAAATCTAAAGTTTAATTTTCAAGTCCATCCAGTTATATTATAGAGACCATGCCATCTCTTGGAATCCAGTTATATTATAGAGATCATGGATCATACATAATATATCAATGATGAATATAAACCCATTATAATGTAAGGCGTTTAATGTATTAGTTAATACCAATGGTTGGTTTGTTATTAGGCACTTATTATCTATGTCTCAAAATTCAAAATGGATGGTATATTAATGTAGTCTGTCTTAAATGAGTTCTAAACATGTGTATACAGTTGATCGTACCTTAATTTATTATTTGGGAATAGATTTAGTGTTTCTTGATAAAAAATTGTATTGGAATCTTTATTTGGTACGTTATCACATATATACTTAAGACATTTATTGTTACTTTTTTTTTGTCAATTGTCATATTTATTTTTGAACATCAATCACAAAAGTGTGAATATTGAGATTAGATTACCAAATATTTAAATACTAACAGAAAAGTTTTAAAACAAAAAAAATACGGGTATAGAATGTTTAAGGATCCCTTAAAGATTTTATTTATCTTACTGTTTAATTTTTGTTTAGCAACGGGGCGTATTACTACCCGGTCGGCTTATACGCTCATGTACTGATTACGCTAATGGTTTAAGGGCTTAGGAATATTATATTTAATGGAAGTCTACCGTCATATGCGTGGAGTAGGAGTGGAAAACCATTTTGGAAAAACCTCCCTTAGTATGTCTACACCTGCCTAGATTCTAGCATCTATCTCCCCTTCATCTGCAGTATAGTCTACTGCTAGAGTAGCGCCTTAGACCATGCGGCCACCAAGCCAGATCACAGACAGGTTTTCGGCAGCTACTGTATTATTGTTTGTTTATTTTGTTTAGTTTGTTTTAGTTTGTTTTGTCATCCAGTATTAAGAGTGTTATTCATGGTCCTGTTGATCCAATGGTGAAAATGTCAATTATGGTCATATTAAAAAAAAATACAATAAGCAGGCTCAGGGTTCTGGAGATTTTTCATATCGAACTCTAAGGGCCAAGCATACAATGTCTCGTCCACATACTCGTAACTCACTTTTCTCAAAGTCTAACTGTTGTTTAAACTTGGCATTTTGTTTTACAATAATTACTATTTGTATGTGTTCGTCAAATTACGAAATGGTGCTTTCTCCGTTAGTTTTTATTTTTCAACTTTTTTTTGGAGCATTAGACTTGGCTTTTGATTGGTTTAATTTGACCATGCGGAATTTAATCTATTCATTACAACGTTTATGAAACTTTTAAAAACAAATAAATCAATTTATCACATCTTTGTAAAGTTATCTGCTATCTTTTATCATATTTATTTTTATGCTAAAATGTCGGTTGAAAATCATAAACGCGAACAAAGTTTAAATTTTAGCAAAGAAGATAAAAAAAATTCTGATTGAATTAATAGATAAACACAAACAATTGAAACTAAACAATTTTATTGGTGTTCAATCACCTCAAGAATGTCTAACACTTCATTTTTGCTTGGGCAAAAACGTATTTAAAAAAATCTTATAAAATTCCAGGAAATTCTTTCGTTCCTTGTATGTATTCGGTCTTTGAAGTCTCGGTTTCCTTAGAACGTTTAATTCATCTTCAAAGTCATCATATTAATCATACAATAAATCACCCATTTCATAGGATAAATAAATGTAGGCCTAACCTCACTTTAATAGTAACAAATCGTCTTGAAAACAATATGGCGGAGTGTTTAACATTTGTTAATGTAGGTGCTATGTTTGCTAACCAGAAGGTAGACCTCGCGTTAACTTTACAAGCACTTTTACATAGACATTAGCACTAACCAAACATTGTAAAATTAAAAGTACCGATAGTGGTTATCACTTAATCTTATGTTAAGCCCTAACGAATAGAATAACATGACATTGTAAACATGGGTCTATGTGTAGTTCAGGCTAATGAACTTAATATTATTTGTAGTAAGATAATATGTTCCTCTTATGCTGTCTCTATTTGTTTGGGGGAATTAATACAGTAGCCCCATGGTTTCTTTGGTGCTGACTGACAGCTCACAGCTTTAAAAAGTTACCAGACCAAATTACGTATCCCTACGCTGAACCAGATGATCTCCAAAAACATGTGTTTAGCAGCTGTCACTTTTGACAGTCAAAATTTAGGTATTATACCTAAATGTTGTCTGTCAGAATTCAGCTGTGAGCGGTCAGTCAGCACCAAAGAAGCCATGGGGCTACTGTACATAGCATGCTAAGTAATTGGGGCTATGGACACAGCCTTCTTCCTATACCACACTGCCAGGGACAACTGATTACATTTCTCTTCTCACTGTAGCTCGTATCAGATGCATATTCATGGGTTTCTGGTTTAAGATACCCACAACTTATTTCATGATTTTTTTTTGTCTTCATTTTAGATGCTTTCAGTAAAGGCCATATTATCATAACCATCTAGCACATTGTGATGGGCTTGAAGCGTCGCGGAACTTGCCGGCGCCAGGTTTTGAACCTGAGCAACGAGAAGCAGGATTCTCCTCGACAAACATGGCAGAGTGAGTAGGGTTTCTGTTAAACTCTCACTAGTCTACAATGTTAGTGACCGTTTTTTAATTAATCGCTAGAGTAAAGATAATAAATCAACATTATTACTTGACATTTTAGTTAAATCTTTTTAATAAACACGTAGGTCAAAGTTAAATTAATTTGGTTTTTTATTTCCCCATTTAAGTTTAGCTGTTTTTAATATCAAATTCAAATGTTAGGTTATTCTGTCCTAGAGTGCTCATAGGATATGGATGACAACGCTCAGCTAGAGAAACAATGGGAAATTGTCAGGAATAATATTTTTAGAGGAATGCCAGGCCCTCCACCGTGGTTCGGATTCCACGTTAAACTGTAGGTCCTTCATTTTATCTCGCAATCACCCTACCATTACACATTAGCATGAGTGCATATAACCTGAACGGGTAGTAAGACGCGGTGCTAATAATAATAATAATAATGTAATGGTAGGGTGATTGTGAGATGAAATGGAGGACCTACAGTTTAACGTGGGATCCGAACCACGGTGGAGGCCTGGCATTCCCCACATTCACAAGATGTCTTGTCAGAGGTGAAGGAAGGGTTTGGTAATCAGATAAATCTGTGCCGGGACCGAGGATTGAACCTCAGACCCCCAGCACAGAGGTCTGACACCTTACCACCAGGTCACCCTGTCCATATTTAATTGCACAAATAGATTAGGTATCATAAAATTAGAATTTAGATTAAATGTACTCACATTTGCATGATGCAATGATGGGAAAACACCCTTGGTTCGCCCAGCCAGGATTTAAACTCCGACCTCCTTGTCATCATGAATTCAGTCTATTATCTAGTCACAATCTTGTTTGATTGTTGCACGAAGATTGTAATTTGTTATCTTGTTTGTAGCCAAGTATCAGCAGATCTGCGCCGAACATAGCACTCAAAGCAACGGAAGATCTTCAGGGAGCGCCTCGTCGTCCCAAGTGAAGAAGGGTAAAATCAACAACCCCTTGCGCAGCCTCCTGGGCAAGTACCGCTCCGACAGTGACTCTGAGGGCGAGGAAGATGCCAAGGATCAGCTGGACAGCAAGGTGTCTAATTTCCTCAAGGTCAGTTGTTTACCTAGGAGCGGCTCACACTCCTTCTTACCCGTCAAGGTAAAACTGCCACCATGCAGGTAATAGGAAACAAACATCTCGGTAAAAAATATTGCACTCTATCGATGTGCACATTATGACTTTAGAATACAAATTACATTTGAAAACATATTCCAAGGTATTTAGTTAAATTTGTTATAATTTTTTAGATAAATATTTGATTTTATGTTTTCTGATTATCCTTGCTATTGTTAAAGAAGAACTCTCTGCTGTCTATAAATACCTTTATAGATGTAGACCAGACGGTACGCATACTATATTGTCATAAAGAGCAATTTATTCTTTGACACTTTATAATAATGGAAATTTATTTTTAAAAAAATGAAACAGGAAAAATAAAACTAATAAATTTAAATTTAATTAACAGAGCCCATCTAGAAAAAGAGGAAAAATATTGGAAATATCCGAAACACAAAGGTGACATCATAATTAGTAGCGTAAAATTACCACTGGCGGTTCGGCGGGGCCTCCTCTCAAAGCCCCTTTAGCCACCCTCCCCAACCTGCTTTGTAATCCTGCATAAGCTACAGTAGCCCCATGACTTCTTTGGTGCTGACTGATAGCTCACAGCTGACTTCTGACAACATTTAGGTATATACCTAAATTTTGACCGTCAGAGGCGACAGCTGCTAAACACATGTTTTTACAGATCATTTGGTCCGGCGTAGGTATACATAATTTGGTCTAGTAACTTTTTAAAGCTGTCAGTCAGCACCAAAGAAGCCATGGGGCTACTGTACTGATCATAATATAAGTAACTATTGCCAAAGTTCTGATAACTTTATCTTTACTCCTACAACAGTTGGTACATTGTTAATTTCCATTATTATAAAATTATTTAGCCATCGTAAACATCAAACTTATTCTTTGACACGAACAGGATACTATTATATATGATTGAGTTGTGAGTATATTCTGTCAAAAAATGGAGGTATGACAAGATTGATCCAGTGATATTCCTTGGTAGCGTATAACCCGACCGGGTAGTAAGACGCGGTGCTAAATATTATTATTATTATGCTTTGTCTGTATCCGAATAGTCTACTTCACGTTTCTCTCCGAATAGTCATGAAATGTGCCGTTGCACCCCTCAAACACCCCCGAGTCCAAGGTCGATGGCAAGTCACGCCTGTCACTACCTTGATGCGGTGTTTGACTGGCAATTGTTTATTTTTTACGTCTCTTAAAGATGTACCTCATGTAGTAATGTGACCTATGATACCGGGCTGATAGATGGCGTTTAAAATAATTTCTGAGCTCATTAGCAGGAAGCAGCACTGCGGACTCGAGGGTGCGGAAAGAATAGTTGGCCGCCCAAATAGTCTGTTGCAGTCTTCAATCTCGAGTGCGTGATAAGTGTATATATATATGAGCAAACATTTTGTTCTATGAATGTTATGAAAAATAAATTTCGTTCGAGTATTACAGATTAATATCTTGTTAAAATGCTTATTTTATGTAAGCCAAAAATTAAAACTAACATCGATAAATTGTTAAGGGGAAAGCACTTTCAAAAATCGCATCAGTATTGTATGGATATGTAAAGTTCACTTTAATTTTATTTTAATTTCTAATGAAGAAATAGTTTTTGCTATGATTATAAAATGATGTGATTGATTATAGATTCTTAATAAAACAACTAATTTACATTCTTAATAAAACGACTACTTTACACTTAAATGGGTTCTTTTATTTTAGAAAATTCTATGAAATAATCTGATATTTTAGTTATTTAATAATTGTTCATAAAAAAGAGCAATCAATATTTTTTTTTTTGCTAAATTGTTATCAAGTGTGATATGTAGAAATTTGGTGAGGGGAGGTGAGACCCGTAAAATAATTTCTAAAAATTGACTGGCCCAAAGTTTAGCTTAAAAAGGGTTGGTCACGCATGCCCTATTTCGTACTTTAGTGACATCACTTGTAATATGTCGCAAACCTCATTTATTAATAACTATCTAACAATAGCAATAATAGTTTGACTGATAAAACTATGATTGTATTTTCAAAAGTACGTTGACGTATTTATTTTAGGAAATCCAGAGTATCGCTCCCAGTGAGGCAGGTTCGTCCAACCAGAGGCAGGCGGTGGTTCCAGGCGCAGCGCAGCATCAGCCGCAACCACCACCACCGCCACCTACCATGTGTATGTTATCACATCAAAGTTAAACATTTACAAAGTAGAAATAATTTTGTGAAACTTCATATAAAATTATAGATTTAGCTTAGACTAAGAGTCAATTTTAGTGGATTGTCGCAAATAGTAAGTGCTGGGAACGCCCAACATTTGGTGGAATAGTTTTCAATAATTAATAGCTGAAGATTCTCTTTACTACCTCAAATAGTAAGATTGAATAATAGTTTATTTTATCTCTTTAAGTTTCCGTAATTCTAGCAGTTTTCCCGTTGTGCGGTAGGCAAGTATTATTATTATTAGCACCGCGTCTTACTACCCGTTCGGGTTATACGCACGTTCGCTAATGTGTAATGGTAGGGTGATTGTAAGATGAAATGGAGGACCTACAGTTTAACGTGGGATCCGAACCACGGTGGAGGCCTGGCATTCCCCACATTCACANTACGCACTTACGCTAATGTGTAATGGTAGGGTGATTGTGAGATGAAATGGAGGACCTACAGTTTAACGTGGAATCCGAACCACGGTGGAGGCCTGGCATTCCCCACATTCACAAGATGTCTTGTCAGAGGTGAAGGAAGGGTTTGGTAATCAGATAAATCTTTGCCGGGACCGAGGATTGAACCCCGGCCGTCAGCATAGAAGTCTGACACCTTACCCCTAGACCGCCAGGGCACCGATGATTAGTTATAGAAAACTGATAAATAACAGTGTTAGTGCAGTTTAGTATCCCTAACTGGTTAGCACAAAATAATATATACACTTTTATAAAATAGAACAAAGATGGGAAATAAAAAAAAACTATGCACCAGCATTTGCCTGAAAACGCACTCCCTGGCTGCTGATGTTGTACAAAAGATACTACCTGTTGACTTGCAGGCATAAATAATAAATTACCTTCACCAGACTACTTGCCTACCCTAGGTGACCTGGCGGTCTAGGGGGTAAGGTGTCAGACTTCTATGCTGGCGGCCGTGGGTTCGATCCTCGGTCCCGGCACAGATTTATCTGATTACCAAACCCTTCCTTCACCTCTGACAAAACATCTTGTGAATGTGAGGAACGCCAGGCCTCCTCCACCGTGGTTCGGATTCCACGTTAAACTTTAGGTCCTCCATTTCATCTCACAATCACCCTCCATTACACATTAGCGTAATTGCGTACAACCCGAACGGGTAGTAAGACGCGGTGCTAATAATAATAATAACTAATCATCCACAAGTTTTATAGTTACAAGATCGTTTAAAACTATAAGTGTTTTCATAATTTTTATTATAAAGCATAACTGTAAAAATTAATGAAACACAATTCTAGTGATGATTTTAACGAACGAATAAATGTGTGTCAGCTTGGCAGGAGTGTTACGATGAGAGCTCCGGCTATGTGTACTACTGGAACGTGGACACAAACACGGTGACCTGGGATATGCCCCCGGAATATCAAGCGTACATCGCTAGCGTCGATCCCGCCCACTGGATGCAGTACCAGCAACAAGCCCAGCAGTTTGCCCTCACGCAGCATCACTATATCAAGCGTACATCGCTAGCGTTGATCCCGCCCACTGGATGCAGTACCAGCAACAAGCCCAGCAGTTTGCCCTCACGCAGCATCACGGCGGCGCCCCGCCAGACTTGGGTGAGTCGTTGCTTTCAGAGCAGGGTCAAGTTACCGAGTCGTATGTGTGGGTTAAATTGTATTTCATAAAAATGGATAAATACAGTTTAAATTTATTATCTCTTAGATTTGTTGTGCACATTTAGTTTTGTCTTTTAGAGTTAAAATAAATGAAATATTGTGAATATATTTTCAGCGGCATACAGCCAGATGGTAAGCCATGTCGATAACGGCAAAGGCCATGACAATGCTGCCAACACCAGCTTTGGTAGCAAAGGGGACAAGTCTGACTGCAGTGATACAGAAGATGAGTGAGTACAACATTACAATATTTATGTTCAGATGATCTACCCCACCCAACTTTTTGCATACCATTTTTTCTAACTTCTCGTTCCACCTGACATATTGATTAACCTCCCTAAATCTTTGCTAAATAAGGCACTCTTTTAATTAATTATTTTCCTTTTTTTTTAGACGAATTGAGATGATAACATCGTACGGCCCAGCCACTGACGACGAGTCCGAAGAGGAAGAACCTATTGTACCCAAATCCTCAGGGCTGGCTACTACTGAGGGACGAGACAAATCATTTAAAACATCCGCTAGTAGTCAAGTAGCGGCTCCAGCGTCAGGTTCTCATGATAGCACTTACTTGCATCAGAAAACAAATGCAGGGAATCTGCCGTCGCTTCCTGAGACCGTTGATGAGATAAGTCCTCCCGGTGTGGACTTGGAGGTT
This sequence comes from Timema californicum, assembly GCA_902141385.1. NCBI lineage: Eukaryota > Metazoa > Arthropoda > Insecta > Phasmatodea > Timematidae > Timema > Timema californicum. The sequence goes on along the minus strand of CABFOW010002288.1, from coordinate 14,097 downwards.
GAACAGGGCTCTCTCGAAAACAGGGTTGATATCGACAAACCTCATGATAACGAATCTGGTGTTTCAGTTACTACTAGTGATGTTGATATGATATCTGATCCTAATGGTGGAAAGAATATTTCAAGTGTCGGTAGTAGTATCGTAGGTAACAGTATTGAAGAGAGCGAGTCTAGGTCCTCGGCCGCTGCCGCCATGTGGCGGGTACGTCGTCTCAAGATGGCCGCTGCGTTAGAACCCTTAGAAGAAGTGCTTGACGCCGCGAGCTCTGCGCACACCACAGAGGGGGAGAGTGACGGCAACGATAGCGTCGAAACGGACGAAGGAATAATTCTTTCTCGTCTTCGTAGCCAGGCCAAGGTACTAAAGGAACTCGGCGGAGAAATACCCGACGAAATACGCCACTTGATAGACATGTCGACATCCAATGCATCTCCTGCTGTTGCTGATAACATAATTGCAGAGATTGAACGAGAAATTCCTCCCGATCATTATAAAAAAGAAGAAGAAATAGTTCTTCATCAAGATGAAAATTCTAAACCACGTAAACATCGAACACTAAGCTTTTCAAGTGGAGATAATAGTCCCAAAACAACTTCGTTTGCTCTTATTGCGGGCTATGGAGATGATTCTGATAATGAAGATAAAATTTTGAATGATTGGCAAGCTAAGAAAGAGAAGATATTAAAAAAGAGAATTCCTAAATTGGGTCATGTAACAACTGAAAGGGATTCTTCCCTTTTTCCTACAACAAAGAACATCTCCCATTCAGTCCTCGAGGAGAATATAATGAATATCTCTATAGCAGATGAAGTCATACCAAATCATCCTAAAACAATAGATAATTCGCAAGAAGGTGATTCTAACAGAGATAATGATCAGCTTGTATTCAAAGTCGCCCCTAAAGAACTAATAATCCCATCTATAAACATAGATGATGTTTTACATAACCCTACAGAAACTGACACAAATGAACACACCTTTCTTCCTACAGTCAATGCATTTGAAAAAGTTGTACAATCATCAATAGAACCCACTACAATAGAAATAAAGTTATCACCTATGGCTATTACAAATGATATATTACAATCTTCAATGGAACCTACAGCTATGGAAAAACATTTACACCTCCCAGTCAATGAAGGTGATTATGATTTGCAATCTTCAACAAAATCCACATCAGCTGGGCCGTTACCAATCCCGTCAGTAGATGCAAGTGATTATGCTTCGCAATCCTCAACTAAAACCACAGCAACAGGGCCATCATTATTTCCTTCAGTAGATGCAAGGGATTATGCTTTGCAATCCTCAACTAAAACCACAGCAGCAGGGCCATTATTATTTCCGTCAGCTGATGCAGGTGATTATGCTTTGCAATCCTCAACAAAAACCACAGCAACAGGATCATTATTATTTCCTTCAGTAGATGCAAGTGATTATGCTCTGCAATCCTCAACAAAATCCACAGCGGCCGGACCGTTGTTATTCCCGTCAGCTGATGTAAATGAAAATGCTTTGCAATCCCAAACAAAATCCACAGCAACAGGATCATTATTATTCCCGTCAGCTGATGCAGCTGATTATGCTCTGCTATCCTCAACAAAATCCACAGCGGCCGGACCGTTGTTATTCCCGTCAGCTGATGCAAGTGAATATGCTTTGCAATCCCCATTGGATTCTACAACAGCAGGGCCATCATTATTCCCCTCAGCCAAGGCAGGTGATTACACTTTGCCAACTTCAGCCGATACGGGACCAATATTTTTTCCATCGACTAATGCAAATGACTATGGCCCACCACCTGATCCTTCCACACTTGAACCCAAAGAACGTTCTATGCAAAGTACAAATCTGCCAGACTCCACTACTAATAGTAAAGCGTTTAAGCGTAAGAAACGATTGGAGTTAGGAGCCATCTACCCCACTCATTTAGCCAAACCGGCTTCAAAAACTGATGTCAATAAAATAAAGACTTTAGTTATTAGTGAAAGTGAAGGTATGGAGTCGTCATCATCTCTAACAAATAGCACTGAGATGTCTTCACTAGTGCTTGAGACTGAGGTTCAAGATAGTACGACGACATTATCTTTGAATACCAGCTACACGACTTGGACAAACTACAATTCGGATCCAGTTGGCGGAGAAAGAAGAGGGTTCGGCTTTCAATCTCTGGAGAATAAAGAGCCGGGTAACTTCGACATATCACAACAATCTACTAAACAAAAGGATAAGACGAAAGCTTCATCAAAACGAAAAAAAGGAATGATTAGTTTTATTAAAGCAGAGACGATCAACTTGCCTCAAATTGAAGAGGACGAAGCATGTGGTATGACATTTACAATTTTATTTTTATTATAACTATCATGGTTTAGATTAGGAGGGATAGCCAGCACACTTACCTTGGTGATACTGGAGTAGAAATTGTTTAGATATAGCACTAAAAAACACATAAACACATTTTTAAGGACAAGCTTTCACTGTCACAGACAGCTTCATCAGGTCAGGAGATTAGACTGACCTGATGAAGCTGTCTGTGACAGTGAAAGCTTGTCCTTAAAAATGTGTTTATGTGTTTTTTAGTGCTATATCTAAACAATTTCTACTCCAGTATCACCAAGGTAAGTGTGCTGGCTATCCCTCCTAATTTAATCCATTATCGTAATTAGTACTCAAAGCGTATAACCCGAACGGGCAGTAAGACGCGGTGCTAAATATTATTATTATTATACATAGATGTGTTATGTTACACACACACACCCAGAGTGCTCTACTGTCCAACCATAAGCTGGAGAAAACACAATATAAGAATGCGTGTTGATTTTTTAAGGTGGTAATTGTTGGATGAATCACAGAAAATGGTGTTTTTGGCTGCATGGATATAAAAACTTGCATAAACCGTTAACCTTTTTCCTGTCTCTTAGCCAAAACAGAAACTCATCAGCAAGTGGAAGAGTTGGCGGCCTTGATAATTGAGAAAGTGAAGTTTCTCGGAGAGGGCAAGGATCCGGTCCCTCCCGTACAGGCTATGGCCATACAGATTGAGGTGAGACGTTCTACTGTCATACTTTTAACATATACTTAACAAACTATCGTTAAAAATATATAAATATGATTATGAAAACAAACTTTTCAGGGATAGTAGCAGATTAAACTGCTTGTTTATACAATGTGCGCGATAGACCGTTCAAGTAGCTGATAAGTGGCCACACCACCTTTTTTTGGTTCCGATTTCTTTGAGCTCTAGGTTAACAATCGTTATTATAGCTTAGCACTGTCTGGTGGAGTTTTTAGCCAAGGAAAATTTCCAGGTCGTTAAGAAAACCATTTCACAATGATACACCTTCAAACCTTATCCAGTACCTTTAGATCCTTAATCAGATGTTAACACTTGTTAGCGTATTTGGAAATTTATAGGGATTAAAAAGAGTTGCTCAAGTCAGCTAAAGATATTATTATTATTATTAGCTTACGCTAATGTGTAATGGTAGGGTGATTGTGAGATGAAATGAAGGACCTACAGTTTAACGTGGGATCCGAACCACGGTGGAGGCCTGGCATTCCCCACATTCACAAGATGTCTTGTCAGAGGTGAAGGAAGGGTTTGGTAATCAGATAAATCTGTGCCGGGACCGAGGATTGAACCCCGGACCCCCAGCACAGAAGTCGGAGACCTTACCCCTAGACTGTCAGGTCACCTACAAAGATAAAATTAATCATTTCTTTTGATTCCTACTATATTTTATATGCTCGCAGTCCTTGTTAGGGCCTGTCCATGAACTAATCAGGGGGAAGTAGTCCTCCGTTTAATCAAGTGTGATTGGAAAGAGAGCAAGTCGGATAATGTGTGACGTCACATTACACTTCAGCTTATTTATTTTGAAATGAAGAATGCCTCTCATTTGCACGGTTACCACAAACGTGAATTCACCTCAATGGAGGGGTTTAAAAGTACATATTTGATTGGTTCTCGCACCTAAACTATTAACTTATATTCATGCACTCGAGGACTTTTTTTGGTTAAAAATTGTATGTTCTACAAAAAAATAATGCTTCATTTTTCCTCTATCTGGCTTAGGGAGTGTCGTATTGTGACATAATGTAGTTTTCAAACATATCAATTATAGTATTATTCTTGCAAAAAAAAAAATGCACCGAAAAACCTGAGTCAAGTTCAGATGACAATTTTTAAATAATATTTATTGTAATTTATACACACTAGTTTTAGCCAAATTTTATTCCTATAACAAAATTAATATACTTTTTTTTTGTTCTTGCGGTCAAATTTTTTTCTAGAACTGTCAACTTAATTTAAAACTGTTTATTATGTTTTGCTCTCATAAATAACTAAACAAAAACCTGAGAAACTCGTAATAAATGGTTACTTATCAACTATAACATGAACAAGGAGAGTGACCTGAACATTTAAGGCAAGTATGAGCAATTGTTACGACCTGACCTTACCCATTCTACCACATAAAAACAAGCCGAGTTGATTTGTGCACCGGGAGAAGAGGGTAGCTACAGTCTACCTGCCTGGTTGACGATAGGTAGTCGGATGAGTCTGTCTGCCTGGTCGACGATAGGCAGTCAGATGAGTTTGTCTACCAATGACGCGGGCTTATCACTATTTTGTTCAATCATGGACCTGAATAATCTTATTTTGATTATTCGCAATACACAAAGTGATTAGGAAAGTAGAGGCAATGGATGACGCCGGGTGTCATCCAGAGAGAGATGTTAAAGAACAAGGGGGTACAACGAGAAAGAGAAGAATTAAATAATAAAAGAAGCAGTAGTGAAGTGGTTTGGGGATGTTACCAGAATTAGAAGAGAGAGAATGTTGATATTAATGTTGTTGAAGGGTGTGTGAAGAAGGTAAACAAGAGGAAAAAGATGGGGCTGGAGAAAAGGAGGAAGAACAGTGGATATATACAGAGAGAAATATAGATGATAATCTAAATCAAACGTTAATTAAAATCATTTTATCATTAGTTTTAATGCTCGTATTCATTTAAATGTGTAAATTTTAGCATTTGCTATCACTTTCGCATTTCACATGATACATTTCATCATTTACTAGCCTCGTTTTTATTGTGCTATTTCTTTTTGCCTCTCGTACATAATGATCACCATCATCATCATAATGTAAAGAGAATAGAAGCTAGCTCCAGATGGAGAAATACATGTGATTGGCTGATCTGGAACTGAACCTTCACAACGGAAACCATAAATATCATAGTCCACACCAAAACCACCAACCATCAACAGCACTTCCATTTCTAAAGCAACCGTCCTCTTCATGTAAAACACTCTCTACCCTGTTGTTTAGCTACCAGAGCCAAACGTATATGTTCCGAGGAAGACCTTAGCAAGCAAGGTCAACAACTCTTCAAGGCTTTCACAGCCCGAGGATACCTTAAACACGTAGTCGACATTCAAACAGAGCCCTATCCAATCAAGAGCCTAACAAGAAACAACTGTCCTATGACATACCGCTCACCACCCAGTATTATGAAGGATTAGACAAACAATATCCTTATTATATCCACCCTCACTCTAAATCTTATTAACGGTGTTCCAAGAATCACATTTATACATTCTGGTTCACCCTAAATTACTCGACCCAGGCACAAACAACAAACATCAGGCCAAAGGTTCCTACCCTTGCAACAAACCGAGATGCCGCACCTGTAGAATTCGCCAACGTTCCACCTCATTCAACGGCAGACTCACACAAATGGAATACCCCATGAAAGGCCACTATGACTGCTCCAAAGAAAGTCTTGTATACCAGTTACAATGTAACTACTGCATTGGCCTCAACACAGGAACACTCAGACAACGAATGGATGGTCACCATTTTGACACCAACCCCAACAACCCTGACAAACCAGTAGCCCTTCATCTCCAAATATATAATTCAGATTTTGATTCGTGTTATAGTACTAGAGTTATATGAGCTCTCCCCAATACTTGTAATGCTTCCCAGTTTCGTAGGAGGAAACTTGCTCACCAATATATAACCAAATCCCCTATCTTAACCATAGATAACCATTTCTTCTTTTCTTCCAGTCAGTAATTTTTTTATATAATTAATAACTGATAATTAAATATAATACAAATAAAAAATTCTATCCATCTACCAAGAGTAAAGACACAAGTTTGAACAGGCGACTAAAGAATCTACGTGACCATCCTATAGCCATGCTGCCATTATCCAGTCTTTGTTGAAGGAGTGGACTGATAAACCCCTGAAAATTATGTAATTATGTGTTTTGTTGTGTTTTAAGTTTCTGGTAAGTATGCAGGCCCTGTTCTTCTATCCTATCTTCAATGTTTAATCAAATAGAAATAATATGACTTATTAGGGGCTAGATGCATTATTTGACCATCTTTGTGGTCTAGTGGTCAGAGTTCTTGGCTACAAATCCAGAGGTCCCGGGTTCGATCCCCGGGGCTTCCAGATTTTATGTGAAGCTGCGGGTCTGGAACAGCATTAACTCAATTTCGTGAGGAAAAACAAGGACCTTCTTGAATCAAAAAGTAGCGGCTCTGATATGAAAAAGTGAGATTAACGGCCTAAGGGGGTTATTGTGCTCACCACATGGTACCCTTTATCTGCAGAATTTGGCACTAACTTCACCAACAGAAGGCGGCCGCTCGCTTAGTATAACTCAATTTTGGACTGATTCCATAGAGTTTTATCTTTTATAGTATTATTTATTATTTATGGAAGTTTGTTAACAATGATTTTAATTGTAATAGAAATAACGTTGACTTGTGGTTGATCAGCAGTCGACGGAAGGTTTCCAGGGTCCAAATCCTGTTTGTTAAGGATTGCCAACCGCTTATTTTGCTATTGCTATCCCAAAATAACTGATTCTAACTGAGATTTTATTTAATTTTGAAATGATTGCAAAATTGTGATTAAAAAAATAATAATTGTGTGTACAAATATTGTGCATTAAATTCTTGTATACTTCACATACTTAAAACACTAACACTTGAGATATTCTGGTCAATTTGAACAAAATTAGTCAGCAGTTGTTTATTTTAAAATGTGGGGCCACCATTTCAGACGCTAGTGACGGCGTGGCAAGTAGGTGCCCTGACTAGGACTTACTTGTCATCTTGGCTGAGCGAGACGGGAGCGGAACTTGGTCGGTTAGAGGAGGCGGCCGCTCCCCAAGGCTGGGCTTGCGAGTGGGATAGGTACAGTAGTCTTCTTCTACCGTCTCATAAACCTTAACCTTGATAACCGGACAAATTAATCAATAATGGTGGAGTTTAAAAAAAAAATATCATCGTTTTCGAACCCAACACACGCAAAGATGGGCTTGCGAAAGGTAAATGGCAGTAAAATCAAGTCAAAGGTGGCTTTGCTGGGACGGCGCCTACACGGACAGGGCCCCGATTGGCCGACTGACCTGGCGGGCGAGCGAAGGGATGGGCCTGGCGGACCTGGGGGACTTGAAGATTTAAGGAAGGTGAGGTAAAGATTTCATTTTATTTGATTCTTTTTAACATTTTCAGTATAACCTCTCCTGAGGTAATAACATTTAAATAGCCCTTTTTTGGAATTTTTTTAAGCTTTATATGAATAATACATTATTTGCTCTGTTCAAAATTAGGGTACATTAAAAACACCAGTCTTATTTTTGAGTTTTCCTATTGGATCGATGAGTCTTTGAATCAGAAATTTTTGTGACCTGGCGGTCTAGGGGTAAGGTGTCAGACTTCTATGCTGGCGGCCGGGGTTCAATCCTCGGTACCGGCACAGATTTATCTGATTACCAAACCCTTCCTTCACCTCTGACAAGACATCTTGTTAATGTGTGGGAATGCCAGGCCTCCACCGTGGTTCGGATCCCACGTTAAACTGTAGGTCCTCCGTCTCATCTCACAATCACCCTACCATTACACATTAGCGTAAGTGCGTATAACCCGAACGGGTAGTAAGACGCGGTGCTAGTAATAATAAATTGAGAGAGAAAGAGAGAGAGAGTAAGAGTGTGCCTAAATGAATTCCACTTCTTCCAAGACTTACCTATGACAGGTCACTCAAGTGTCTTATAGCCAATACGACTACTAGAATGTGGAAACATAAAATAATATATCGCTTAAAGAATAGAAAACAAAACTAAAGAAACTAAACTTAATTTTTAAATAAAATGATTCCTTTATTATTTAGAACCGTATCTTACTACCCGTTCGGGTTATACACCAAGTACTAATTAAGTTAATTGGTTAGGTGTTGGGAAGGTTGAATACAGAGGATGTGAACCCACATTTGCGTGGAAGGAGAGTGGAAAACCACCTCCAGTTTACCCAAGCGAGATTTGAACTTCAAGCGCCCTGTACTTGTCAGTCTAGCTCAACCCCCAACTACCGCGTTAGCTAACTATGTCACTGAGGCAGATTATTCCTCTACTCCAGTAATAAAGGTAATAGACACACTTACTCAAAATAACTGACAGTTTTGGAGCTGAACGAAAATGTATTATTTGTATAAACTATTTGAAAAACTCCAAAAGTACTGATTTTAACATTCCTTTCCAATTTTCCTTGGTGCATATAATCGATTTAGTAGACCATATAAAGAATACAAGATTATCACAGTTCTTCTTTTGCACTGATAACTTCTTTTTTTTTTAGAACCCTTGCATTGTTGTAAAAAAACCAATTGTTTGTGTTCAAGATTTATGCTTTGATCTTATTTTTTAGCAGCGGACGGTGTATCTGAAGGGAAACGTCGGCGTCGACCTCTCGGGGGTGGGGTACACAGTGTTTTGCTCTTCCGCCTCTCAAGCTGGAAGACGGGACGGGAATAATATTTCTTTACCGAGAAACGAGGGAACACGGTTTACAATTTAAACTGCCGCCGAGATAATTAATGGCCACCTATCGCAGAAAGTCAGTTACCAATTCTTTGATCTTAGTTCTGCTTTACCTGAACTCTTCTGGGGGAAGCGTGAAACATTCAACATAACTTGCTAAACAGAAAAATAAGTAACACAAATAAGGACAAAGATTCGTCTGTCCAGAGGCGGCAGTGTAAAGTGTGAACCTTGGTCCTCTTTCCACCGTAAAGTCCATATTGTGTCTGTACCTAGAACAATTTCCTGTGCCGTCTAAAAAAAAATGTACCTCATAGATTTATTTTGTTCTCCATTTGATAACAAAGTAAAACTCTTGGAATCATCGCCACTAACCTTCAATCAATAATTTATATTAATATTGTTTTGATCCAAATTGCGGATATTGTAAGCACAAGAAATGGAAAGAGCAAAACAGTTTGTACTATCGGAGATGCGAATCCTGGATGAAGCGTCAGCGTTGCAGTTCTTTGTTTGATGTGTCGAAGGCTACAAATCATGGGACTGAAGAGGGCACCACAAGACAACAATGCACAAATTTAGATTAACCTTGATATGTAGGAATAAATGAATAAAAATACCATATTGGACAAAAATTACTCTGCATTCAGGATAATATAAAAGGAAGGAATTTTTTTATTTTTTTTTTAACTAAAATCAACTATTCACTTTAACTATTACTGTCCTTGCAATCAGTGTCACCTTCTTTACTTGATTGTGTTTTTATTTTTCAATAATGGCAATTTTATAATTTGTGTTATGACTATATCTTAATAACCAGGCAAAATATGTTGCTTTTTGCCCGCACAATTGGCCCCGTCGAAAGCTATAAACGTTGTTTGCCTACACAATAATCACTCACACTAATTTCTTACACCATAATAACAGATGTAGGTAGACTACAGAAAAGAACAAAATCTCATTAAAAACACAAATAAGAGGAAAAAGTTTCTATAATGTTGGAATCTTGTAAATGCAATTAAACTAAATAAAATATTTGATATTCCAATAAAGTGTTGTGAAGAAACTTTTATAAAACAATAGCCAACCAATTAATTGTGAAAATTTTTACTAAGAAGGGATTGTAGACACCTACCTGGATTTATAAAAGCCATATTTGGAGTAGATCATTGTGACCTATTTTCAAGCCAATACATTACATAAAGTGTATTCAACGATAATAGAAGCATGTAGACCTGATGTTTGGGAGTCGGTTTTCAATATAAAGTGTTAAATAAAGTTGTAATAATGCAACAATTTACTTTTATAGTTGAATTTGTAAAACTATTTTTTCATAAAAAAAAGGCTTTAGTACTTTTATATTATAAATTCTAAAACTATATTTTCTTACATGTTACTTTACACAATATTAGACTCAAAAAATTAAACACTTTTGTTACCATATGTTATAGCACTGCGTCTCATTGTAAGCTAAGCGCATTGATAGTGCTATTAATCTTCCTCGGGAAGTAGTAGTAATTAGACTGGACAGGATGTTGTCTTCATATTATATATAAATAAGTGATGTAATGCACGCTGCTTAAATCGTTTCATATATTTCTGATTTAAACCAATTTATTGATTGTTAATAATAGTAAAATACAACATTATATTTTAGGTTATGTTGTATAGAGCACTAGGCTAAATCATGGTTTAAATTAGGAGGGATAGCAAGCACACTTACCTAGGTGATACTGGAGTAGAAATTGTTTAGATATAACACTAAAAACACACAAACACATTTTTAAGGACAAGCTTTCACTGTCACGGACAGCTTCATCAGGTCAGGAGAATAGACTGATGAAGCTGTCTGTGACAGTGAAAG
>CABFOW010002287.1:50572-107488 GCA_902141385.1 Timema californicum | reverse complement strand
CCAAAAATAGCTTATAATGTTCCTGAGCCCAATTTTATCATATACTCTTCAAATAATTATTGATAATATTCCTGAATCCAGTTGTATCACACTATCTTCAGAAATGGCTTTTCATATTCCTGAAGCCTGATGTATCACCTTCTCTTAAATATCACCTTTTCACCAATAAATGAATGATGCTGTTCATTTAACCCTTTCACCTTAACCCTTTCCATCCACACCTCCTTACCAAGAAGCAAAGTCACTAAAGATGTGTAGTTATTCATAATATCAAGGGAAGGAATATCTACTTTGAAGCCTGGTCGAGGATATATTTGGCTTAGTTCTAGTAATTTTGACTCTCTAAAATTCATATTGACTGTCTCAAAAAAAAGTGTTATAGATCTGTTAAAAACGTAGAGGTATATACAATATATAATCTTAAATATTTAACTTATGTGGATTATTTTATACTCCATCATACCCCAAGGCAGTGTAAGTCTTACCAATGTTTTCCCTTCGACAGTAACCTATCCCTTTCTTGCTTCTACCCCCTCAACCTACCCATCCTTACTGAATATCGTCCGGTTCGCCGGTCGAAGACACTAGTATCAAGAGTGGACTTAACCCTCTACCCCTCTTGCGAATGGGATGTAGGGGGTTAGGGTGGTAGGGGTGAAGAGGTCACCATTGCACAGGACCTGAGGTCTGGTCTCAACACTCCCCTACTCCTAAGGGAATGCTATGAAGGAAATAGAAATGAATTGGGGGAAGAGGGGAGGGCGCAATGCTTCAAGTCGATTATAGTTTGCTACTGTGAGGGGCCAAACCAATTCTTAAAACTGGTCACTGGAAGACGTTTTAATTTAATTTATACTATTTATATATCCATTCTAAAGAATAAAATGTGCCAATTTAATTATTAAAATTGAGGTTGCTTGTTTAGATTTAACTAGCCATGATTTGAACCCTGACCTCTCTCCATCAAAGGCGATTAGTGGCACTGTAAGTTTAAGGCAAATGGGGTGAGGAAATTTGTGGTGCGAGGGATGGTAAAGGGTGAAATGTAGTTGTTGACATTTACGTGGGTAATTATTTATATACAAACATTTGTAAAACCATATTATTTTAAATTCCAATATGTGCTACCCCTCATTCAGAACTATCTGCATTTAAATACATTAAGGGGGTAAGTAAGAGAAGGGAGAGTCTGGAAGAAATATATTTCTATCTGCATGGAGGGACATTGGTAAATTATTTATGAAAAACACCCTTAATTTTTTGTACCATAAGAATTTACTCTGTTATTCCTCATCCAGAAAAACTAAATAAATTTAAATTGATGCCTTAAACCACATCCATACCAACATGAGTAACAAACGTATGGATTTCACTACAAAAATAAATTATTTATATGTAAGTAGAATTTCTTATGAATTATAATAGTCTTATGTGTGGCAGCCAAAACCTTTATTCGTCAAATAATTTAAACAGTTAAGGTCATAAGAAAGTGAAATTAAAAATTATATAAAAGTCTTCCAGTGTTACAGTGTTATTTCATAACCTTTTCCAGCAAGATTATTAAATTCTAGTAATTATGACTATTGTCGTGATAGGTTTTATAAATCTAATACTTTTTAGAGATTTCTGCTACAAAAATAATATTATCTAAACATATATATTTTAAATACTCTTGGTATAAATAGGTTGTATCGTTCATTTTGCACAACTCTTTGGACCAAATTAAACCCCAACGAATTTAAATATAAATACTTTAGATTTATTTGTTCAGAATACGAATCTTAACTCTAAGATATAATTTAAATAATACATGCGGTGTACATTCCTTCTATCCATAATTTATAGAATCGATTAAAACTTAGATTTAATTGTATTCACAAAAATAAAATTAGTTTTGAAAAGAAAGACATTACATTTTTTCAAAATAATTTCAAAATTAATGCAAAATCAAGCATATTTATGATTTGTGAAAGTATGAGATTATAAAACATTTAATTTTTAATAACTGTGCCATTATACTGTTAAATACGAAGAAATTGGTCAAATCCCTTTAGAATTAGGATGAACTGTTCTCCGACTTAAGAGTACTTAATACCTGATTCGGTAGCTGCGTGGTCTAACGTGATACTCTCATTTTGGAATAGACTGCCTACGACGGTGAGATCAGGGTTCGATCCCGGTCAGGTGGTTTTTCATAAATGGTTTTAGAATCAACCTCCACGCAAATGAGGGTGCATTTCCTCTAGATTAAAGCTTACAATTCCTAACTCATTAGTCTAATTAGATATTATAGGATAACAATTATTTTAATAAATAGATAAAGTGCTAAATAATATTCTGAAACAATTGTAACTTATATTTGCAATAATTTGAAAGCATCATTTGTCTCACGAAGCAAAAACAATTTATAAAATACATGTCCTACCCAGGCAAAAGATCGATCATTCATGTCAACTTTAATTCTTGCAGACGTAAACGATTTGTAGTAAGACCAAAAGAAAGTAGAGACGTTTATTGATTATCGAAAAAAATCTACAGCTCATAGAATTTTCTTTATGGATACCGTAAAACCTACCTTTTTTACTGTCTTAATAGCGTTAACACCGACTAACTTAAATTTTTATTTATAAATTGAAGCTTCACTTTTGAAAATTTGTAAACTTGGTTACCTATAATAATCATTAGGGAGGATGAATATATATTTTTTTAAATTCTTTTAATTTTTTTTGGCCTAAATATATTTAGTTGTCTTTAATTTTGTCTTCTTCTTTGAATATTAAAAAAAACTAAATTTTTTATTTCTATTCTTGGTGAATTTTTTAAATTTAAATCTATTGTGTAGAACTCTAAAAATTATTGTATAAAGTAATCATTTCAAGTTTTAATTACATATGGTTAATCATATTTGGATAACCTTCCTCTAGTTCTATGGATATAATCACAAACACATGCGATATTAAGGTATTACATCTCAGTTTTAAAAATTGTGGTCTTACTTCACATTAGCAGATATTTTTAATGATATAAATAGTTATGACTGGGTTATTTATGTTATAAATTTATTTAGGATTAAGATTAAACCATGAATAAAGTCAATGAAACTAACCTTCAATTTTGATTAACACACAACTTGTCCCATTATGAATAAATAACCTTGACCAAGAGAGCAGCCCAGAGAAAGTAGTTGCATCTTTATTTAATTTTATTTGTTGGTTTATTTCTTGACGTGTAAGTGACGTAAATAGTAATCTAGTGTAACGCGAACGAGTTTGGGAACCACCAACAATTTCTACGGATATTATAAAGAAAGTGACTGAAAGTTTGGACGTGGACGGGATTTCAGGACAGAGGTTTTTAATTCGTTTGCCATGGTCTTATTTTTTTACCGTAATTATATTTAAAAGCTTGTTTGGGATATACACATATTTTCATTAATTGAGTGTAGATGAGGTTTATACAATTTTAGAGAAAACGTAGACCCACAATTTCGAAGAGAGAGATAGATAAAATAAAACAACACTTAAAGAACCAGTCGGGATTCGAGTTTTAAGCTCCATTACAGCAGACAAGACTTTGTTCACAGGCCCATCACTGTGAGTTTTTGGTTTATTAAAATAGTTAATTGATAGGCCCACATTAAATATTCAAGCATTTTTAAAACGTTCAGATTAGTTATTATTTTAAAAGTAAACATATCTTTATTTATTATGAAAAAAAAACTCTCAGATAAGCCATTTTGTAGAACTTCAAATTTTCTTAAATCTTTTATCCATAAGCTACCCTTAATTTATTTTAACATACAATATTACTTACCGATTAAATAATTTACAAATGCCCATTCTAAATAAAATTGTTGTAGCTATTTTTAAACTCTTTAAATTTTTCAACATTCTGTCATAATTGAACTGTTATTAAATATATATTTTAATAAAACAAAATATTTTAAATTATTTATTATGTAATACAAAATTAAAAGATACCCATTTTGTACCAAATCGTTTGATCAATTCTTAAAATATTCAGATTAAAAAAATATTAATCAATACTTTACCCATAAATTAATTTTTCCCAGAAAATGTTTCCATATATGGCTCATGTCTAACACTCCATAAATATCAATTTAAAATAAAATCTTTATAGCCATTTTTGAAAAAAAAAAATAAAGACAACTCTGACCAGTAAACTACCCTAAATAAGGGCTAGGTTGAAAATATATTTCCGTTTAATTCTGAGAATCCTTGATAACCCTATGAATTCTAAATTTCAAGTTTGAGCATAATCTATCAAACTGTTTTGTATTCGTGGCCAGGGGCATGACAGAATAGTAAGATCTACTCTTTTGGATTTTGGCTCACATAAGAGGTTAAGATTCATCAATATCTCTAAATAGATTTTTTTACACCTATGATAAAATAAAAATACTTTGGGGAGGATTTAGAAGAACTTCACATGATTAGTGCATTTGATTTCTTTTCATTCTAAAATGCTCTTAATTTGCCCAAAATAATGTACAGATTGTTTGGACGTTAATACCATTACCTTACTGCTAACCCCTTGATATATATATATATATATATTTATTTATTTTGCAATTTCAAGTAAAATAATATATTTACTGTTTTCAATAGAATTTTTCGTAGGAATCAATACATTGGAAAATAAATCCACTGTAAAAATAAAATGTGATAACATTGCCATTTTTAAAAAAATTTACAAACTATACCCCAATTTTAATAAAAAGAACATTATCAAACAGCTAGAAAAAAATACTATTTTAACTCTCAAGTATTTATACGTCAAGCTACGTAATATTAAGCTGTCATTTTTGGTATAGTAGCAATATCTATCGAATTACAATGACCAAGGGGGAAAAAAGGCATTTTCTAACAATTGTAAGAAAATTTAGGTATACCTTCTACAACAACATTTATTTTTACCCTACTAAAGAACCAACACACATACATAAGCTGAGTATAATTTTTTAATTTTGACTATTATGATCAATTAACCTTAAAGAGTTACTATACACAAAGGGTATCACGAAAGAAGCGTGCATTATTAAATATATCTTAAGAAGGGGAAGAAAGGAACGTGAGAAAAGCTGTTTTTACCATTTTTAAAGCAAAATAAATTTTTGGTCAAAATAAATCATGTATTTCTTCTACACACACACACAAAAAGTTTAATTTTCTTGATATGGTGATATCAACAGTTGTTGAATATCTGTCATGAGCACAGTGGTATTAGAAGACAAACTTTTTAAATGAAGATAAAAGATCGTCATACAATTCTGACACCCTTGACAAATATTCACCAACTGTTGATATCGTCATGTGAAGAAGTTTCATAAATTGACGTATGAATAAGTGAAAACTATCTAGCAGCCTTTTCTATTTTTCAGATTCGCAAGAAAATTGAGGTATAGAGGTATATCCTATATATATATATATATATTATATAGGAGCAATATTTAATTTATTTTGACCAAAAAAAATATTTTACTATAATATTTGCAAAAGCAATTACCTTTTCCCACGCACCCTACAGCCCCACCTTAATTTATAAATCATTGGAATTACATATTATTCTCAGCAGTGGTCACGTGGTGTTGATTCACAATATGTTGGGTCGATGGATGACAGATAGTATGTCAAGGCTAGAACCTCTGATGTTTGCTCTGGAGAAGATTTTTACCGTGTCATCATATAGCGCTGTTTAACCTATCCCATCTCCAAGCCAATAAGAGAGAATCTTCTCTGAAATACCTTCCCAAATAGAATAAGTCGTTCATCAAAATTGCTATTGAACGTTTAATGAAATATTTTTTTCTAAAAATCAACACACTATACCTTCTATTTCAAAGTACCTTCTGGTACCTACCTTGAGAGAAAAAAATAACTACTAATCAGATAAGACGAAGGATATTATGAGAAGGTGAACTTGAAATTGTAAACACTGCGGAAAGAAAATGTTGAAGTTTGCCTTAGTAACAAACTATCTCACTAGAGGTCCTACCAATCCTCTTTCTACACCAACACAAACAGCAAGTAGTTCTTTCAGATACCAGCAGGGTGTACCACTTTCTCTCTACACTTGCATGCCTTGTAAAATCTCACAAGTCTAAATAGACGAAAGCTATATACCAAAGTTGGATAATCCTTATTGATAGCACATTGAATGCATTAATAGTTTTCGGTACAATTCCTATAATATGCCTTAAGATTTTTTAGTAGATATATAAACTTTTGGAATCGGTAATAATAATCATCATCAGGCATATTATTATTATTATTTAGTAACAAACTATCTCACTAGAGGTCCTACCAATCCTCTTTCTACACCAACACAAACAGCAAGTAGTTCTTTCAGATACCAACAGGGTGTACCACTTTCTCTCTACACTTGCATGCCTTGTAAAATCTCAAAACCCTAAATAGACGAAAGCTATATACCAAAGTTTGATAATCCTTATTGATAGCACATTGAATGCATTAATAGTTTTTGGTACAATTCCTATAATATGCCTTAAGATTTTTTAGTAGCTATATAAACTTTTGGAATCGGTCATCATAATATTAATAATCATCATCATCATCAGGCCTATTATTATTATTATTATTATTATTTTTAATAAAAATATTTTACGTTATAATAATAAAATTCCATACACTAGCAAATATTTAACTGTTTTTGGATATAATAAAATTTTTATTTATCTATTAAAATTATCTATAAAAATAAATTAATAGTTGAAAAAGTATAAAATAATCAATTAGGTGACAACTACAACTAAATTTCGGGTAAATACTAAGTAACAAATACTTTTGAAAGAGCTGATTAATTTAAACAAATAAAATGTCACACATTATCTTTGTGATAACATCCGTCATGAAATAAACAATTCTATTTCTACAACGGCATTTAATTTTCATTTCTCAGAATCAAAATTTTCCTAGATGTTAGTGAATTTTTTTTCAAGTTTTCCATTAAAGGCCCAAATTTTCTACAACGGCATTTAATTTTAATTTCTCAGAATCAAAATTTTCCTAGATGTTAGTGAGTTTTTTTTCAAGTTTTCCATTAAAGGCCCAAAATCTTATATTTTTATATTTTCACTACGTCTTACCTACCATTTATCCTATACGCATTTTAAGCCCATGGGATATTATGAAGAAGGTAGATTTGAGAGTAAATGTATCAGATATAGTTTAAAGGAATAGAGGGAAATCCTTTCATTAAACGAATCTCTAATAAGCCCGTTCAGGATTTTCTCTTTGGCCTGTCTATTTAGGGATATTACTAAATATATGTTGTCAAACTTATGCTGTCATAATTTGTTTTATGCCTAATATATATGCAAGAAAAATCCATCTATAAATATTTCGAAAGTTTGATAAAATATAATAGTAATTTTTTCTAAAAAACAAATGTATAACTTTACATTCATTCACTCAATAATATACATTTTGGATATTATTTATCGTTCCAGATAATATGCATAGTGTATTAGCTTGAAAAAAACGTAGTAAGTTTTAGCCACGATTATATCACACAGCCAAATATAAACCAAAATGCGCATTTATCTAGTAAAAAAAAAGTTTAAAACTTTGTTCCTAATTTTTACTAAATTTACAAACTTTAATTATCCTTTTTTACTTCTTAACCAAGAATTGTACCTTGGATGATTAAATATTGATATTAATTATATATTTTTCTTATGCAACATCTTGAGAAGATGGATGTCAACCACCACAAAGTTCTATACCTACACCCAAGCGTGATCTAAAGTAAATTTAATTGCATTAAAATTTTATCAAGCGTTGAACTTGGAAAGCCATGATAATTATATTTATACCGGATCCGTATTCACTCACTAACTGGCACAGTAATAAAAAAATAACTAACGATATTTGACATGTAGAACACCCTAAAGAAACAATCAATAAGAAAAACATGAACATCAGATATTCAAATAAATTTAATATGCTAAAAATAAATATCTTTGAAAAGAGTCCATTTATACTGTGGCTGTTTTCACTAGAATATAATTGACGAAATATTTAAAATATGAAAAAAAAACCCTGCGTACCATTCAATTTGAAAGCGGGAGGTTTATTTTAAAATTAACAATGGTCTGTCACTAATCTAAAAAAGGAACATTTAAAAGTCTATCCCTTAGCTAGCCTCTAAATTAGTTCGTGAATATTCTCTACTCAAGTTAGGATCAAGTTTTCTAGGGCTTACCTAGCTCTTATTGATATGTAAGTAAGTAAGACAATTTAATTTAAAATCACATGTGTTGTAGTTAAACTGGCATCCCCTGTCTATTTGAAACAGTATATACCTCTATTTTCTTTATTTTTACTTTCTCATAAAGATAAAGTATTACAATAATAAAAGTTTTTACCTCACAAGCATGATGAATTTAACGTTTAAGAGTTCATAAACCCAAAAATAGTCACTTAAAAGTCCGTCTATTCCTTAAGTTACAGACAAAGAGATTGTATATGTTTTGTTTGGATTTGATATCAAGCTGTTATATAGTCTTATCAAGGATATTGTTTTAAATTTTGATTCTATCCGTAAGATTAAGGGTAGCTTACTGATAAAAATATTTGAAAAATTAAAATTGGTCAAAAATGCCATTTAGGATTTTGCTTAAAATACATTTTTGGGAAGTGTTTTAAGAAATTAGCACTGCATACTTGTTATGAGAAAATATCTCTTTTAAAGATTACTAAAAATTTGAATATATTTGGAAATAATTTAAGGGTTGCTAATATCAACTATTATTTTACAAATTTGTTAATTTTTTTAACATGATATATATTAATATTACCAGTGATAATAAATTTAAAATTATTTTCATAGCTATGGTAACCTTTTCGAAAAATAACATTCCAACCAATTGTGAACGTTAACACGTGAACAACTATTTATTAGTTCACGGAAGAAGTTGGAGTTGACAAATGAAAAGTAAAACTCTCCTTGCATGATTTACTCATTAGCTGACCACAGCCATTAGCACGAAGAAAGTGTTCTCTGAAAATTAATGGTAGTTATGACCAGACACCCTCCTGGCTGGAGCCTAGGGGGGGCCTAATTAAAGGCGCGTCATCACCAAAAGCCTCGACCTCAAAATTATAGCTTGATCGTTTTCTTGCTCGTAGAGAACTGCAGGTGGCCTACACCGGTGTTCACATGGTTGAAGGCATCAAACTAATAATAGCCTTGTTTGACTGTGATGAGAAGGTCGAGGTTTGATTGATTCTTAGATGCCTGCACTGGAGGTAGTTTTATACGTGTGATTTTTACAATTTTTTTTCCATCCTCTCTTCACACTGATGAGGGTGCATTTCTTATTAAGTTATCCATCCCATCATAAATATTAGATTACGATCTTATTAAATAACATATTTGTTTTTCATTCGAGCTTTTTAACGTGATCGTTCTGAATAATCCGATTATATCAGCAACGACTTACAGACTAACTTAAATCTAAAACATACAAGACTATGGAAGGGTAAGCACCAATTCTACAACGGAATCAAACCTGGGACCATTGCTCAGTAGGAACAATATTTTAATTGTAATAATGAAACAATGAATATACAAAGATTCTCACTGCATATTTTTCTATTAATATTAAGTAAGTTACATTTGTATGGATGCCACTCTAGACAGAAATTTCCATTGGAGGCGGAAAATATACCTTAAAAACACCCTTGATGGAGGAAGAGACTATGTTGGACATATCTCTCGAGTTGGAATCAAGCATGATTGTGCTTATCTATCTATTCCCGATATGTGAGTGTTATAGAAGACAATATAACTAAAAATCACATGTGGTGTGATTAAACTAGCTCCTCTGTCTATTTGAAAAATATATACCTCTATTTTATTTATTTTTACTTTCTCATAAAGATAAAGTACTACATTAGTAAAAGTTTTTGCCCAAAAATTATGATGGATTTTGATGTTAGAAGTTCCTAAACCCCTAAAAAGGTGCTTACAAGTCTGTCTATTCATGGAATTACCGACAAAAAGATTTGATGTGTTTTGTTTAAACTAGATTTTATATGGCCTTATCCAGGATATTGTTTTAAATTTTGTTTCTAACCGTCAAATTAAGGGTCGTTTATTGAAAAATAATATTTTAAAATTGGTCAAAAATGACATTGAGAATTTTACTTAAAATGTATTTCTGGGAAGTGTTTTAAATGATTAACACTGTATACGTGTTATTTGGGAAAACATTATTTTTAAAAGGTTATTAAACATTTGAAAATAATAGATAACTAATTTTATGGTTGCCAATATCAAATTTAATCTTATATGTTTGTTCGTATATTTTTGGATTGTAATCTATCCAAATTGGTTGTAAAAAAAAAAGTAAGCCCAAAGTACAAATGATGTTTACCTTAGTCCATAAGCAAAGTCTGAGTCATGTAATTACCAACACAGTGTCTTGCATTCCAAGGCTTAAAAGCTCTGAATGTATGCAAAAATAAATAAAATATAAGCGCACATCCTGAGCTCCTCCTAAGTACGTAAGCCTAAGCGAGGTTTCATTTTTCTATGTTTCTTGGTTTTATAGTATGCTAAATATGTGGCCACATGTTTTAAGGCATAAACATTTTAGAAGGCATTCTAAAAATTGTTGAATATAGAAGCGAATACTATTTAAGATGGAAGAGATGTGGATAGTAACTTATTGAATTACAACATGTTATGGTCTAAATAAAAAGTTGTTAAGATTCATTTATAATAATATTATGTATACGAAGATTAGGTTTATCAAACCAGTCAAATTGATTAAAAAATTGTACAAAAAATATTTTAATATCTTAAAATACCAATTTGATATGTTTTATTACCATAATAACTTAATCATAATAGTAGGAACTAATACCATTATTTTTCAATTATAATTTTTTACTAAGAACATACCTTATTATAATTCAACAGGTTAATCTGTAAAACTATTCTTGTATAAAATAAAAAAGAATTTTGGTCAAGTCATTGTTGATTTTTTTTAAACGTTTGAATAGAGATTTTTCCCTTTATATAAACTAAAAATTTCAGAATTCTAGCTTTCATAATTTTGGAGTCATATACACAGGCTTGCTTGGTTTAAAGCTTTAAGTTCACAAAATTTAAAATAACAAAGAGAGCAAATATCCCTAAGGTCTCCTAACGTAGTTAATCCTTTGTCAAGTTTAAGCTCTCTATGCTAAGTGGTTTAGCTCATTAGACTCCCGAACCGGTCTTTAAGTGGTCTAAAACGCTACATTCTCAAAAGTTTTTTTTAAAAAACTCAACGTCCACACCCTCTGGTTTCTTAAATAAGTATGAGAAGTTTCATTTTTATTTGATTCTTGGTTTCGGAGATTTGCCCACTGGTGGTCATGCAGTCTAAGGCAATCAGCTGCCATTTAATTAAGAAATCATATGTTGTCATGAATACATAATTATCAATGTAGGGGAAAATTAAATAGAAAGCTTACTTTAAAATGGTAATAAGAAACAAACAACCACATATAGCTCCAATACTTCATTGGATTTAAGATTTTCATTCATTATGTAAGTTCCCTTTACTTTTTATGTTGATATTTTTTTTCTTTGGCGGACAAGTTATATAGAAAACAAATAAATACTAAATTAAAGGGTGCATAATATTAATAGAAAATACACATCGTTCAGCGAGTTCAATACATCAATTTCACAATAGATGTTCAAATTAAAAATAAACACCCTAGGTGTACATAATACACTCTTATGTTCCCTTAAATACCTATTCCATTATTTCAACTTTCTAGGCTTCTTTATTTAGGAGTTCTCGCCTATAGACACACACAATATACACTTAATATCTTATTGATGTGATTTGAAGGGATAGTTAGTAAGGAGCTTTCTGTATGTGTCTTGTTTCCTACACTCAAACTAAAAAAAAATATCCTACCAAAAACGTACTACATTAATAATTGATCAGATTTAAAAAGGTGGTAGGCGAACTAAAGTGTTGTGGCTAGCAGTCCATTAATACATGAATATTTAACAACTTTGTTACGTATAGAAACAAACACGAACTTATAAATATAGGTTTAGACAAGTTTTATATTTGAGTAACAAACTTTCAAAAGAAAGTTTCATTTTTTATTAATATATAAAATAGTTAATATACAGACAGAACAACCTATTTCCTTTTATTTGAATTCAAGGCTATAAGTGCCCGGTTCGATACCTGAGAGGTATCAAAATAATCTGGTAGTTATATCTAATTTCGATCTCATACAAATATATATAAATATCCATATGTTAAAACAAACAATGGTAGTTTATACTAGCTGTAGTTTAAAATCATGTCAAGATATAATTATTCTTTTTCATAGAAATATATAAACAAGTAATAATTATAATGAAAATTTTCAAAATTAACAAACATGATGGGGAGAATACACACACAAAGCTATAAAAGACCCCATTTATTTTTAATTTCTTTAATTTTAAATACTTAAGAGATTGCTGGAAAATGGATAACGTGGATAAAATGGAACTTTACAATTTGTTATTAATTAATTCAACTTAGTTGCATATTTTTTGATATTACTATAACATATTTGACATGTATTCAACATTTTGAAGGCGTCCATATCTTAAGAGTCAACATCTAATATTAATTCAAACATGGCTTCAAAATTATGTATACTCATTCTAATGAAATTTAAAAATAGTTCTTATGGAAGTGTCTCAAAATGTTCCCGATTATTTACAATATTAAGATAAATACAGGCCAGAACATAATATTATGGAATCAATTTTTGTATGCATTTGCTATAAAAATATTTGAACACTTGAAATAATTATCAAATAATTATCTAATATGTTTTAGTAGTACATGATTTTAAATTAAATATTGGTCCACACATAATATAGAATCTTTTAAAATATCGTGACTAAATAAATGACAAAGAGTGCACGAGTCATAAGACATTCGAGCTCTAAACAAAGATGTTCGAACTCTACTAAAATTTTCCATAAATCAAAATATTTGAGTTCATCTCCAACATTTTAGTTTAAATTTAAATACATCCTGGATGTTATTTCCTTCTGTCTAGTAAAAAAAACGTATAAAGCCAAATTAAATTAACCATAAACACGGGTATAAATGATCTTAACTATATTTTAAATAAAATATAATAATTAAAAATATATTTTTCCGATTATGGTTTGTGGTTGAATCTATTAAATAAATGTATATTGAAATACTTGTTATATCTCCGCTCTTTAGCGTCGTAAAAACTCTCTTAGTTCCGTAATATTAAATAACTGGTATGTTCCCCTTACGCTTTGTAAAACTGTGTCGGACATCATGTTGGTGGACATTTATTCATGCCGGGAATCCGCTTTGTTGGTCTTCGTTGTGACACGTTGATGGCGTATGACCCGTTTACAAGAAGCTTAGAATGCCTTTATGAAAATAAACTAGTCTAAAATATAACTACATGCTTAATAATTCCCATTAAATAAAATTTGGAGAAGAACCCAAGACATGAAGAAAATATTATACAGATTAAACATATTGTTGTCAGATAAAACGAAATTTTACTTTTCTCTCTCCCCCTACCTTTCTCTAAAGTTATAAGCTGTTGCATTTATTTAAGATTCAACTTCTTCGTAATGTGTACTTAAAATATTATTAGCTTAGGGTAATCAGAACTTGAATTAAGATACGTGATATATATTAATCATTTAATTGTAAGAGTCTTCATAAACAATTACCGTTAAAAAAACTAGTCTCTTTTAAGTGATTAAGTTGAGATGAAGTTAAGGAGAGTTAATGCCATCATATTATCAGTTATTGAAACAAAAATCTCTTTTGAAAAAAATAAATATTTTTTTTAATCAGTAGGGACGTTAAGTTTAATTTCATACTAATAGTGTTCCAACCAATATTTTGTATTTTGGTCATGTGTGTGTGGTGAAGTTTGAACAGAACCTTTCAAAATAAATATAAAATGTCCTGTTGAAGTACCATCATGTTCGTGACAAGTATTCTAGAACGGTTAAGATAACTATTAATGGCATTTATTTGGACCCAAAACTTTTTTTAACATAAAAACTGTAAGCATTTTGCTACTAACTCGCATGTCTCTTTCCACCCCACACTACTGTATATTTTGTAAACAATTATTTAAATGGCATAAATACCAATTTCTAAAGTTGGGCTTCCTGTTCTATAAAAATACTATTTCAGATTTGGTTTTTTCATCGCGTCTTAGTAGGGGAGGGAGGGGACCATTGACCATAGGGGAGGTTTGACCCACATTTGAATTTGGTGCAAAAAAATCTGGCAAGGTGTATCTCCCACTCCCGGTCAGCTAATCAAAATACAAGATATTCCTGAACTGATAGGCAAAGTTTTCCTACGAGCACTCACATTGCAAAATATATCGAAGGGATTTTCTAAAATGGGAATTTATCCATTCAATTATGATGTGTTTTCAGACTCAGGATTTTTGGGGAGCTACGTTACTGACAGGTCAACACCTGATGAATTTGTAACTTATCTTGATGTTGCTCCAAATCCACTTAGCTATGCCAGCTTTCTACATCTCCAAGTTCAAATGACTCTTATGTTGCCATCTCTGATATGTTTTGGCCATTTCTGATAGCAGGATTAAGAAAAGCCACAACAAGAGAAGGTCGAAGACTTGGAAAAACTCGTATTCTAACCGATACACCAGTAAAAAATAAAATACAGGAAGAATTCAAAACGAAAGAAGAAAATAAGTGAAAGCGAATAGACATTAAAAACAAAGTGTCCAAAAAACTTAATATCAATGCAAAGCACAATGACGACAGTAATGAGATGACCAAGATGGATTCTGACTACAATGATCCTGACAATGATCTAGAAGATTTTGAAGATATAGGTCTAGATTATATGTAGTGAGGGGACTTTGTTCTGTTAAAGGTTTATGGTAAACAGTAATTAACACATTAGGCTGGTTGAATATCTGCAGAAGTAATTATAGAAGAATATTAAATCATTTTCTTACGTAGGGGATATAATGGACAATTTTTCTATCCTGATAAAGAAGATAAATCTATTGTTATAAAATATGACATTGTCGCAAAGTTACTTACTACTTTATCTAGTGGGGGAACCAAAAGAGTGTCACAAAAAAATTATTTTGATTTTTGATTTTTCCAGCTATGTCAATGCAAAGTAAAAATAAATTAATATAAATTATCTGAGTATTATTAACCTCCCTAATTGAGATCAGAAGCAATTTTATACCTGGGGCCAAGCCTCCCATACAATGGGCGGGGGAGGGGGCGAATTGGCCAAGGTTTCAGAACCTTTGTATTTTTATTGATTATTGTTAAAGGCTATTTATTGATAAATTGTGAATACTTTAATTGGAAAGCTTATGAAGTTATTTAAATTTTCGGGGGAATTTGAGGTTTATAAAACAAAAGCAAAAAATTTGAAAATTCAAAATTCTTAAACAAGGTCAAGCCTCCCCTCCCTCCCTTACTCATCCTACCGGTCTTGTGACATCAAATCTCTTGGCTGATGACCTATGACTTAGGATCACTTCCCGGCTGGTATCGAGTGAATTTTCTCGAAAGGGGAATAATCTCATGGTCACCAAGGTTTGGTTAATTTGGCTAAGTTGGCTTAAGCTCTTCATTGGCTTCATAATGTCATATTCAATATAATCATATAAAAATTCAAATCGAGGGCATTGTGTATTGTGTATTATTTATGGCACTTAAGGTTGCTTTGTGCTGGGCGTAGAAAAAAAAGAATAAGCTTGCTATAGTAAATTATAAAAATTTACGAACTAAATATTTCTATGATAATCGTTTGTACTAGATTACATGATATGTTTGCCTGACTAATTCTAATAAATGTCGTTTGGTGTTCTTGAGTGCATTGTTTGGTACGATGATCTATTTATAATGTTCAGTGTTAAAAGAATATTATATTATCTTTAACAACTAAACTCTTAAATATCTTTATGCTTTATTATATTTTAGTGTACCCTCATTATGGTTGAAGTAGTGTCGGAACCCTTAAGAATGATCACCCCCCAACTTAAGTGACATTTGAGCTGAGGTCTAGTGTGTCCTTTTCTGAGACAAATATAATCATTCTCTTACTGTTGTCTGAAATCCCTACATTTGTTTTACCTTTTTTTCTTTGCTTTGTACGCTTTCTCTTATCCTTTGAGATAAAAGAGCTATGGGAATTTCTGGGTTCAAACTCCTCCAGAAATATTTAGGTGGGATTCCCGTGATTTTTTTTCCCCACTTTCCCTCAATGAAAAAGCGTATTCATTTTCTACATAATATCTCTCCCTCACCCGATAATGTGTATAGGCTCATATCCCGGATGGGTACTAATACAAGGTATATTTAATAATAATTATAAGTTCTGGAAGCCTGAATTCTAACTTGATTTTTTTAAATGTATATTTTTGAACCTTGTATAGGATCTTGAAAACGGGTTCATTTTGACACGTTAAATGTGTGTGTGTTTGTGTGTGGGTGGTTTTGTACAGGGTGGGTATGGAGGGATTTTGGGGGTGGCTGGAAAATCACAACGAGCGTATAACCCAACATAGGGGTGGGGTGGGGTGGGCTCGTGATGAAAGAGAGAGAGACTGGATTTTTTTAAATATATATAATATAAAACAACAAAGCACTGTGGATAAAAATATGTTTTTGAAAATAAAATGAAATACTAGAAATAAAACTGGCTGGAATTGCGCAAGTGCCCATGACATTAAGTGTGTGAGAGAGAAAGAGAGAGATACACACGTTTTTATCAGTTGGCGAGGGAGCAGAACCATTTTATAAGTTGTAAGGTTTTCAAACAGAGGATTATTATACAGGATGTTTCACTCGCCTTCAGCCCCTGAGCTCTTGCCTTACTCACCAAATTGGTCAATTAGTTTGACAGTTATAAGGAAAACTCAGGGGCCGAGGGGCCTGTAGTTTCTGGTACCGGAATAATATTTGGAATAGTTATTATTGAGGAAGTGGTTTAAGTCCCTTGGCCCTGTCGAGTGCAAGTATAAAACCTATTTTGTGTGATAGTGGACGGGAGGGTGAAAAGTATGGTGTTACTTCACAACCAACCAAAGTATCCTTCCGCGCCAACAAGAACATATGGCTCATGGAAACCGTAGATGGCACTAGCTACCGAACAGGTCTTGCGGAAAAATCATTACGTATGAAAATATCAGTTTTCTCGAGAACGATTAAAATGTGTGTGTTTATATTTCCAACACCCCTTCTAAGATAATGTATCAATGTTTATTAACTGTTACATTTTCTTATATTTTGCTATGAAGCCGGCAGTTTTCTATTTAAAAAATGTCAATTCTATCGATGTTCTATCACTGTTAAAATTATAGAAGAGGTGTGTAAATATAAAGTATAACTTAATCAACATGCTTCTTTTCTTGAACAAACCGTTTTCGAAAAGAAAATTGCAAAACAATAAAAATTCTTGAAGATAACCGTTTGTTCCATGGCTCTGCATATCCACGAAAACTGAAAAGGGCCAATCGCCATTAAAAAGAGGTCAACATAGCTATATAAATACTGAAACTATTTTTACCACGTTAACACCAAGTAGCTCGATTATCCCAGTAAAGATAAATAAATTTATATAATATTACATATGAATATGGCCATATGGATTTCCGGTAGAGTTTGAACTTAGTCTTGTGGCGCAATTTTATAACATGGTGGTCGGAGGTGTTCGAAGATCATACATACAGGTGCTAACTCTACAAGTTTAGCAAGGGCTTGATAAATCATATCTTTTATTTAAATTAAACACGGGTTGTTTAGTGCGTATGCAAGTAACTCCTTCGTTATTGTATATGTATTTTATTTTTCAATTTTTACTGTCTCACCAAGGGGCTGACAACACGGATAGGGGCTGTTACAATTTGTTTAATTGATTGGACTGAAAATATGTATTTTTTCCATCCCAGTTAGGTCTTTTCTTTCTAGAAATAATGTGGTAGGATTAAGAGAATGGCTTAGATGACATGTATACAGACCCAAATAACAAGTTCTAAATAATATAATAATCACTTATTTTAAATTTATTAGATATATTTCAATTTTAATATGTTTTATATGTAATTCAATTTTAATATGTCTCATATGTAATTCAATTTTAATATGTTTCATATGTAATTCAAATTTAATATCCCATATGTAATTCAAATTTTGTGTGTCTCATATGTAAATATCTCATCTGCAGTTCTAATATGTGAATGTTTCACAAACTAAGTACCTGTCAAAATGCTAACATACTATCAATCACCTTTTAGTAATCCTATTAATTGTTTGTAAATTGTGTTAATAGCCCTTGTTAATTTTTTCTTAGGTTGGTATTAAATTGATTATTCATGTAATTTATTAGTTTGTTCCTCATCTTGCATTAACGGCTCCATCCCAATCATTGACTATTTACAATTTTCTAGTTCTCAGTAAATTCTTCATAATATTTATTATCGCTTAGTAGGATCTTGCTCTATTACAGTTTTACCTTTATAAAAAATCAATTTGTTCTTTAACAATTTCTCAGGTTATTCATAGGAAGATGGCTATGTATTTATAAGTGATTAATTCCTGACTTAGCTAATAATTAATCATTCAAAGAGAAGAAAAAATTGTTATCTTCATCAATACGTATTGTTAATTGACTTATTATTTAAATTATTTTTCCTTGATCTAACAATCTCTCTTTTGATAAACTAATCCCTTATATTAATAAATTAAATTGCCTAGTTGACTAAAGAAGTGTATCAATCAATCGTCGCTCTACCAAGTAGGTTACTTGTAATACTAATTCCATTAGAGTTGTTAACACCATATGCGAAGTTTAATCCAGAACTGCTTACACTGGCAGCAATCCACGCCACTTAGCTGGTTTAATTCTTGGTAGGGTTATAAGAAAATTGATAATTTATGTAAGAATTCATCCTGGTACTCAAGCCGTAAGAGGCTTTGTGATAATGTGTTATAATATGCAAATTAATTTGTGAGTCACGCACTTATTAATATGGTACTAACTTCCTTTCTGTTTCTTAAGTAAAAAATATCTCTCACATTGGACTAGTTTTCCTGCGATTGGTAGATCAGTGCTCGAATTCTGGAAAGGTGTACCGAGTTTCGTTGGTGGCTTCCCACTCGGTTTCTTCAAGTATTATTATTATTAGCACCGCGTCTTACTAACCGTTCGGGTTATACGCACTTACGCTAATGTGTAATGGCTGGGTGATTGTGAGATGAAATGGAGGACCTACAGTTTAACGTGGAATCCGAACCACGGTGAAGGCCTGGCATTCCCCACTTTAATTCTTCAAGTAAATTCTGTATGAGTTTTCTTTAAGTTTACTTTAAATTTGTATAAATTTACTTTAAGTTATACACAATTTAGCCTACTCCATTACTGATATTATGCTGATAGGCCAAACGGTTATTAATACGCCGCAAGCAGTATGAGATTGTTCCTATAAAGTGCACGTTAACTAACCTAACTAAACTAGGCGAATTTTATTTTACATTGTAACACCTTTTTAGAATCTAAATTAAAAAATTATAACGTCAACATCCAAGATCAAGCTAACCACTTCCATAAATATTTTATAATTATCATAGGCCGAAGGGGTCTTCTCCTCCTTATAAGAAACTCATTCAAAACCTCTTAAAACAAGACCAGAGAATATTCAAATAAATAAACCAAAAAGAAAAAATATATATAAACGGAGGGGAGGTAAAATTAAATGAGAGAAGTGAAGAAACGAAAGTTGGCCAAAGGGTAGAAATCGTTCAAACGAGGAGAATTAATTCAATAAGTCTTCTTTCCCTGAATCGGTCCTCATTTTCTCTGAAATGTTTTCTTTCGTTTAAATACTCTCATTAAGATTCCTCATTCTTTGGGAAGTTACAATCGTATTTCTCAACAAGTGCTCTTTTAAAATAATACGACTATAAAATAGAAAAGAGAAGTGTTTGTTTATATTTATAATCCAATTTTATTATAAACATTAAGTCGACTTATGGCCATTCAGTGACTCGAATAATGAAATTTAGTGTTTTGGATTTTTCCATCGACACCTACTTAAATTATATGCATATTAGCTAATCACACTAAAGGGGTTAGGAATATTAATTTTATAGGAAATGTACCCACATTTGTGTGGAGGGAGTGTGGAAAACTATTTAGATAAAAGTATTTTCAATACATCCAACCCAGATTCTATTCCCGATTTCCCCATCATCGTTAGTCCAGTTTATTGCGGGAGTGACGCAATAGAGTTTGATTCATTCAACCAATAAAATGGGTTTTATTTATACTAATGAGGTAGCTATATGGTAGAATTTAGAGCATATGACCCACATTAGAATGGAGGGAGAGTGAAAAACTATTTTGGTAATAAGTAAAACCTCACTCATTGTAATCACGCTGAAGCATCTAATTTACTTAATATTAACTTTAGCAGGATTTATGAGTTTTAGCTAAGTACGTATTGGAGCGTAATTTGATTTCTATTTTTAAAATAGGGGTACAACACATTTTGTTTTTTAGTATTTTCGATCCTTAGAAATAAGCAGTAAGTAACAGTACCAAATTGTATAAAGATCTCTCTTAACAGAATTGCAGTGTTTTTAAATGACAGTAAAAGCGCCCTTGGTCGATTTCTTCCTAAAAATGGAAATAGTTCAAGGGGATGTGGTGAGAGTTGAAAGAAGTTCTCGTGGCAACAATTGAAAATACAATCGTGACCACACCACCATTCATAGTTAGGGAACGTGAAACTAACTGTAGTTTGAACACAATATATTTCAATATTTAAATATGAATGGTTTATTCAAAGGAAATAACAATCACAATAATTAACATGACGTAAAAGGTCAAACGAGGCAATGTTGGAAATCAATTAAAAATTAACTTATTTATTAATTGTGCAGTAAGTATTCAACTGGGTCAGTCTTGAAGAGACAGAACAACCCAAAATATTGAATTCAGAACAAATTATTAAATATTATATATCGTACCAGATATTTATGTGATGAAAAAAATAAGACCCTTATGGACAATTTTAAATTGTTATAAAAGGTGTCTGATTTACTCCAGTGAATGCACACATAGAAAGGTTAAATTAAAATGTTAATATCACTCAGATATTCTTAACAACACCAGAGCTTGGCTTACAGGCTTTAAGTCAAACTCCCACGCGACTATTAGATGACACAAAAAGGAGACGTAAGCAAGATCTCTTCTTGTTAATAATTAATCGTATAGTACTCGAAGAAATGCAAAGTTGTGAAACCAGTCATTTCTAGCAAAATATTAGGAAAAATATAAAAGTCTATTAAGTTATATTGTATTAAATTTATCAATCAGCAATTTCAAGACAATTTATATTTAATACTTCAGACAACAAATTAATTGATAATTGTGGTTATCTAAAATTTCAAGTGACATGACTGACGCTAGCGCCCAAGTGGCGACCGAGAATAATGAGTGTTTCATATAAAAATTTACTTCAAATCAACAAACATTTAAGTTATCAAAAATTACGACGCCTATTCTGGCTAATACAAAATATTACGTTAATTTAGAGTTCAAATATAGACATGCCATTGTTTATGTCCGTAGAATATTAAGTAGAACAGTTTATCCTGATTTTATCCAAGTTCAGCAAATATACCCCTACCTTTATGTCATTACATGAATGGGATGTACACTCGACCTATCCAGAAAGGTATCAGTCAATCCTTTATCGATTGCAATTTGGTTTTATTCCATAAACTTTCCCATAGTGTAACTTGTCCAAGGTAAGCTTGATACCTTTCTTTTAAGGGTAAACGGAGGGGATAATCAAGTCTCTTAAGCCAGATAAGAGATAAGGATCTCCTAACCAATGTCTAGCTAGAGATTCTCAAAGAGAATCACTTAACGCTCCTATTTTGGACCATATAGTCAGGAAGAATCGACTCATTTAAGGCGAGATGGATTGAAACACAAGTTAAGGTGGGATCGAAGGCAACGCGAGGAAAGGCAGGTGGTTGTTTTTTTCTGCAGTTTTTATGGCAACACTTTTTTTTGTCCAAAATAAATAAAATAGTGCTCCAGTACAAATATAGATTTTAATTTTCTTCACATGGTGACCTAGAAACATATTTAATAACTAGGTCAAGAGTGTTATAGCATTTAATGACAACCTCTTCTCCTCATTTATAAAGGTTGTTAGGCTATGCTGCCTTACTCATGACAGATAATCAACAAATGTTGATATCATCTTGTAAAGAAAATTAAACTATATGTTTCTACTGGAGCAATATTCTATTTATTTTGGTCAAATAATGTTTCGCAATAAAAGTGCAAAAACACTGGTATTTTATCGGGTACCCTTCCATTCCACCTTATGATAAATGTTTTAAATGTTTATATTAAAATACCTTTATGGGGGTGGGAATAACTCTATAGTAACATTTTAGAAAACATTCTAAAAATTAGTTTAAAGTATGGAGTGGCTATAATTAAAAGTTAAGACTTAGATAGATTGCTCTAGAAACATATATAAGAAACACGATGTGCTATTTCGTTGGCAAGATGTTAACTCATGCTACTCATGTTAACATCTTGCCGTCGTAATAACACATCTTGTTTTTCACAACGACTCAATATTTATGAGTATGGTACCATATTATCGAAACATGTCGGAATGAATCTTGCATCTTGCATCTTTCCAGTGCTGGATATCATAAAGGAGTAATGGGACAAGGAAACAGATAAGACTAAGACTATTCCACATCCCTTAATTACTTCATTAATTTTGTTTGGCAGATGTTAACCTTAAAATTTTATTCTTTTATTTTACAACAGATTTGAGCTTAAAACATTTCCTTGTACCATACTTTATCGTATATCTTAAAGTTTTTGTAACAACATTTTAATGTGACAACATATATTTTAGAATTGTCATCAACTCGTGTATGGTCTAGTTGATAATGAATTATTAATTGTATATAAATTTTAATATCTGACAATATGTTTTTAGACCAGAATTAAATTCTAATTATACATTTGGACTTGTAATTTCACTTATTCTTCTAACAATTTAGCAAATGTTTAAACTATAAATTTAATTTTTTATACATATTTATAGAGCAATCTATCTAAGTCTAACTTTTAATTATTCTCTATTATATAGGTTTAACTTAGTTATTTAAACATAGTAATCTCAACAGCTGTAGAATATTTGATAAGAAGATGGTTCTGAACATAACAGTTTCTCTCTTTTTTAATGTTAATAGTCAAGTCTTACAATGCTCATGAATAATGACAAAAATAAGTATATACATAGCAAATATAGGGAAAAAATTTAACCAAACTTATCAACTGAAACCGTATTAAATCTAGGTTGTCCCTTAGTGTTTATTTATATCAAACCTATAAACATACTTACCATAACCCGAGTTATTTTACATCACACCTTATATATTTGAGAACACGGATTCAAACAATAGACCATTGTTGGAAAGATCTACCTTATTTCCATAAATTTCCTTACACTATCTCGCGTGTGTACACCCAATCCTACTAAGTTGGTCCATCAGCATAATCCCACTAATTACGTAAAGATGAGGGAGATAATAATTTAGATTAGATGTATTAGAATTCCTGTGGATAGCAGAATAGGACATCATTTAGTAAAATAAAATACCTTGGTAGAGCTAGCTGTGTTTCCAACCACGAGTTCTTGACTATCAGTAAATCTGACAAGATGACTTTGTTGTCTTTGTTCGTACATTTAAAACCTCATAACGCGTTCCTTCTTAACCTTCTCTCTTTCACTCTCATATTGTGCTTGAAGCACTCGTACTCCTCAACCAAGAACCACACCGGTTATTAATTGGATGCCCCCAGACACAAGTTATATCCAAGAACCATTCTGTTTTATTCATACACATATTTCAAGCTTGCCCGAAGCTGTCGACTCCTCCATCTCTTCAAATCACGGTATGACTCACGCTCCATCAGATTTTGTTTTTTCCCCTCCATCAGTTACCATTCTTTTTTTACATCTCTTTGCCCTCACCTTCTCATATAGAATTGTCTTATTCCGTCATCCCTTTTTTATATATCAGCCCACCTTCATTCCTAGCTATCTCAGTCCACAAGCACGAAAGGAAAAGAAACGGGGAAGGGAAGTTTGGTTTCGGTTCATTAGTGCAGACCCTTTGCACGCACGCTCCATCGACATAACCTCGCTGAACTTGAATAGCAGAGCCATCATTCAGTTTTCTTAGATCTGCATTGTGCAAAAAGGAATCGTGTTCAATTAATACTATCGGTGTGTTTCGTTTTTACCCGTTTTATTTATATCGCCATGACAGCTGCGTAATAAACCCCACATCGGGAAGTTACGTGCGCTACGTCACAACCTTTGTCAACCTTTTTCATCCTCACGTCTTACTAACTGATCAGGCTATACACATATATGATAGTTATGATAGTTACTCTAATGGGGTAGGAATGAGGAAGGAAGAATTTATAGGTAAAGTCTGTTCAGCGTAGGAATTGTTCTCTGAAAGGCCTTTTTCCCTACCCGAAATCTATTATATAGTGGGATATTGGTAGGAAAAAAGACCTTGTAGTGATTAATTCCTACCGTGAATGAAGTATAGTTTACACGCACTTGCATGGAATAATAGTGAGAAACCATTTAGGAAAAATCACCCTCGATTGACCCAACCAGGATTCTAACCCCTATATTCCCGTCATCAGCAGGACATTCTATCACGAGAGGGACGACTTAGATCATTTGACCACCGTGATGGGTATATTTAACTGTACTTACCAATTATTAATAAGCAAGATCAAGCAATGTTTTTTAAGGGAGGGGGGGGGACGAGGCTTAAGATTAGCTATGCGCAAACTATGGCAAATCGCATTGGCGTCTATCGCTCCACAATAGATAGAAAATATTTACTTTTCTCCCTCCTCCTTCCCACCCCCGTCACCCCTCCCGATTTCTTATGAAATAATATATAAATGATCCTATTCCATGCGATACGGTCATGTGACTACACACCAACAAGAAATAGGTATTGAGCCCTCGATGCGATACTAAAAGGTGTAAGCCAAACTTTAGGCGTGTCCTGTCGGATCTGGACAACTGGGCACTGCCAGCTGGCCACCTCCAACCAGGCGCGGCCAACTGGGTGCTGGCAAGACTGGATGCGAAGACGACTTGGCACCAGTGGTAAAAATATAATAATTGTTTTTTACGTAAATATTCATTTTCGGAATGGTTTAAAAAATAATAACAGAGGAACCTTAATTTGTTTGTATTTATAATGATAACGTGGCCTTAAAAATGTGTGTTTTGATTGTAAAAAATAAATTAAATTTGTTTAGGTTAGTTTAGGTTAGGTATTTTTCATGTTTGTTTATGTGTTTAACTTTTTTTAATGTCAAGTAGTCTAACTTTATAAATACAAACAGATTAAGATTCCTATGTGATTACTTTTTTTTTAAACTTCAAAAGTGAATATTTACGTAAAAAACAATAATTAGGTTTTTACACTTACGCCCAGTTGTATTGTCACCTAGTAGGTGGCACCCTGTTGTCTTGGCACCCAGTTGGCAGCACTTATTTGTCCTAGACTGATGTCCTGTTTCTAATTAACATTTAACCTTGTAATGGTATTGATCTTTTTTTTGTTAGATGTTTAAAAATAAACACTGAACCACTAAAAAAAAAAATCATTAACTTATCCCTTTCAAGTAGAACTGTTTATTATTACTATTATTTAAAATTATTAAAACCGGCACCAATGGTCACAAACAAAGCATCAGTAAAGTTTCAAAATGTTTGGCCAGTGATGGGTAGGCCTGGGGTTAAATTCAAAATAAATTTACTAAGGTGGTTCTACCTACATTTTTTAGCACTCTACCTCAACCTCCACCTCTACGTCTATACTAATTCTTGAGACATTAACGTGATAAATAAACACACGGGCATACTCTAAACGTATGAGATACGATTAAATTAATAATGTAATAAATTTAGATTTCTGTGCGTCATGGCCAACTTATAAAAAAATATCATAGAAAAAATCTTAACGTTAATGCACATTTATTTATCTCGCTCTAAAATGCAGTACCTACCATTAAAATAGATTAAAATTTATAAATTAATGTATATATATATTATATATATAAATAAATGAGCATACAATATATGTGTAACACCTTTCTATATGTCCCGTTCTACAACTCTACGAAGAATTAAGACTTAAATACATTTTTTCACTCAGTTCCTACCTTTGACGGTGATGATGGTAACGTTTCTTCAAAACAAGAGAATTCTAGAAAATTGAGTGAATCAGTATAAGAATAAATGAGATGGGAGAGACAACGATAAAATGTGAAAGAGAGAGAAGTGAACCAGCAAGCTATATAAAAGTGAATAAAAGGGAATGAAAATATAAATAAATCGTTAATTTGGAAGCTTTCCCTTCTCTTTTGAATGACGTTGAGGACATAATCAGTATTCACCAATCGAAAACAGCGTAAATACTTCCTCTCCTCCCACCAACCATCCAATTTAATGTCAAGACGATATCAAAGGAATGTTGTTAGAATGTTTGTAAATAATAACTATATATATATATATATATATTGGTTATTTAATCGGCTCTTTAAATAATGTATTCAATTATTTTAAACAATCCCTAAATGCTTTACATAAAGAGTGTATAAAATTTGTTTTTAACTAGTACATCTTTGAGGGCGTACCATGATATATTTTAAATTACAGTCCATAATAATTATATTATCTGCTAACAGTCATAATATTAAAGTGCCAGTAGTAGTAGATGATTCCTAAATATTATAAGATTAGTTAAACTATAGTGAATTAAATATCATACTCTGAAAATTGAAAAATGACACCTGAACACGGGAATTGAACCCGGGACCTTCAGCTTAGTACGCCAATACTCTTACCACTGAGCTATCCACGATTCATCCCGTGCCCATGGTCATTCTTCACTCATAGTTTAAGGCAGAGTCTAAGATGGACGTGCGAAAGTCGTCAGCTTATAAACATGTGATTATATAAGATCACAGCCATCAGACAACGCAGCCATTAACGACTCGGTAGTTGGCAATTTAGCAGCCATTCGACAATTATATATATAATTGTACAGGATCTTGCATATATTAATGAAACAAATAGCCGGAACTATTGTTAATGCATTTTAGTGCCAACTACCGAATCGTTAATGGCTTCGTTGTCTGATGGCTGTGATCTTATATAATCACATGTTTATAAGCTGACGACTTTCGCACGTCCATCTTAGACTCTGCTTTAAACTATGAGTGAAGAATGACCATGGACACGGGACGAATCCTGGATAGCTCAGTGGTAAGAGCACTGGCGTACTAATTTGAAGGTCCCGGGTTCGATTCCCGTGTCCAGGTGTCATTTTTCAATTTTCAGAATATGATATCTTAGAGGGAATATCCCCACTAAAATGCATTAACAATAGTTTCGGCTATTTTTTTCATTATTATAGTGAATTAAGTTATTATCTAATGTATATTTAAATTTAATTGTTTATTTCATGATAAGTTTGGTCATTGCGTAGGGGGTTACGGGTGGAGTTAAGTTTGGTTTATGTTGAGATAGATTAGAGATGACTTTTGCTGGGTTTAATTCAGTATAGAGGTTGAATGAAGTGGAGACTAGTAAAAGGGAGTTTGCAAGGGATGTATCGTCAGTATGAGTTGAGTCAGGAAAGAGTTTAGTCAGTGTGAAGTATACACATAAATAATACGCGATAAAAATGAAAATATATTATTATAAATTATTATCTTCATATTCCTTATTACATTAGTCAACATTGTCATATCATAAATAAAATGAAATTAGCGTTAGTGTGTCTTTTTGCTTATCTCTATAAATGCAAGACTAATTATTAATCTAGAAAATTAAAACTTGGAAAATGTATTAAGTGGTATCTGAAGATGGCCATTTTAGGCTTTTTTTCTTTTTACTAATAAAGTCATATTTACAAATATTTTCATATATTTTTTATTGAAAGTCTGACGCCTTTTTAAAACGTGACTAACGGTTCAAGGGTAATAAAAATTAAGAAAAACAAAAATAATTTGGCATAGGCTTACGTATTTGATGAAACCTAGGAGAGAACCACTCATATATTTCGAAAATCTCTAGTAATTATATTTACTTGTCACTTTAAATAATTGAACACCAGTATACGTAAATCCAAAACCAGGCAACACAAAGTGAAAACTTGGCATAATTACTTAGTAAAACCTCAAGGTGTGCCAATATTTTGCAGGCCTGAAGCTTTAAAGCCACATGATCGCATCCATTGCTGGCCTAATGTACCAGACCACGTGACTACAAATTCCTATAATTTCTACAACCAAATAAATAAAGATAATTTGGCATGAACCCATGTAATTAGGGTTACTTTAGGTTTTACATAGAGTATTTTACATATATTGCAAACCTGACGACTTAAATCACGTGATATCAGGTAAGGGTGACTCAAAAACCAAGAAACATAAACATTTGAAACATGGCGTATGTACAGGACTTAGTATAACTTGTGGATGTACATATTAGGTGATATTAGGTGAAGTTATATGCATACATGGTAAGCCCGGCCCCATATACCGCATGACCAGTTAACTAAAATAAATAAACCTAAAAATATGAAACTTTACATAATATTTTAGGAAAATTGATAGCGGAAAATCCAGATATTTTTTACCATAGAATATTGTTATTACCGGTCGTCAGTTCATAGTGGATGGAAACGAAAGCACACATTTAAATCATACGAGAGATGTTTACCATTATAGAACTAACTAATTTAATAACATGGAATATAGAATATACAATTATTTTTTTAAATATGATATTTGTTACATGGTAACTCTACAATATTCTTGGACAATGCAGAGGTCACGTTTGACAACATCCTCGGAGTAAGTACTGGACACGATTGTGCTGCCAGTCATTCAGTTAGTCCCTGGATGAAATCAGGGTCATGAACCAGCCTTTCATCCCTGAAATGTACATGATCAGTACAGAAGCCATTGTCTCAAGACTAAAAATATAATCATAAGCTAGACGGCCGTACTGAGTTGAAACAATTCTTAGTTTCAAATATGCACTTCTGTAGTTGCACATTTTTAATTTTGAGGGTACACTTTGTTCTACATGTTGGTTACTGTTTGGCTCCCAGAATTATATTTAGAACCCGAAGCCCTAATATGCGTGATCACCGATATTTACTGTTATTAAGATAAAAATAACTACTCACTTTCAGTATGTGCTGTTGAGTATATTAGTGATTGGTTTTATGTACACATTTTTATCACACAGGAGAAATCTAAATTTCTTGTTGGCACCGCGCCTTACTACCATGTTCGGATTATACGCTAAATTTTAAACATAAATTAAAATAAATTTCACAATACTATAGTAAAATTTTGATACAAAATTCCTTATTCGACGGATATAGATTTTACCAAATCTATTGTCACTTATTCATTCATGTGATCTGCAGCTCTCACTTTTAAGAGATATTATCAATACCTATAAAATAAGATCAACTAATAACTAATATACTTTGTAAAATTTCATCAATATTGACCACAATAAAATAGGTTTGTATTTTTAAAAAATGTCCTTTCTATGAAAATTAGTCTGTACTAACTTAACACGTGCCACGCCCAAGACGTGTAGTTGATCTTAAAATAGAGTAATCTTGATTCAAATCAAAACTTAGTGTGAGTAGGAGAACATTCATTTAAGAACAAGCAGATGAAGACATTTCAAAAATAGCAAAAAAACTAGAGCTATATTTTAATTGGTAAATTATAGAAAACTTGTTAATATACCACATGTTTCACACATGGGAAGTTACAACATGAATTATGCATATAACATCATGCATTGCTATGTCAATGATAGCATAGTTGGTTCACCCTTAACTAAATTTTGGAATATTTTGAAATAACACTAAAAACAAGAAAGAAGCCCACGCTAGTGGATCTGGGTACTAATCAACTAGTTAAGTTTGCATAATATGACGGGGAGATTGTAATTCGAATCCAATCTGTGTGTAACGGATTTTTTCCCCCTTAATTGGTTTCCGTCTCTTCCTCCACGCAAATTAGGCTACATTTCCTCTGAATTAAATTTTCCCCACCACTTCCCCTTTTGAGTATTTAAACATGGATACACTGGTTGGATTTTAAGTCACGGTGTTAAAATAGTGAAAGTGAGAAGGGAGACTTTTTTAAACGCTGTTTTTCTCTGGAACATACGCTGTATAGACAGACAATATTCCCCAACCAAAAAAAGGTCACGTCTTAAGGTTTTAATTTTTTTTTTTTGGGACCGAATATGGCGTGTCTGGAACTCGAAAGACTTAATCAAACGTTCCCCTGAAGCTGCTGCAACACGTCGAACTACTAAAAATCGTGGAGAAACGACCGTATTGTGAGTTGAATACGTATAAAAGGTTTCTCAGTAAATAAAATGGAATGGAAACGCTTTTTACACCGTTGAAATGCTGAGTAATGGGATACTCGTTTACTTTGATTAACTCATTAAAAATAGTATGTCTAATTTCCCAACATAAAGTAATTACCCTTATTTCTTTAACTCCCCCCTTCCGTTCTCCAGGCAAATTAATGTCTCGTGATTATGAGAGGGTGTGGATATATTTAAGGTGGTTGGAGACAATGCTAACGATTAAAAGTATTTCTTAAACTTGGAGGTTCCTTTCCAGAACAGTCCTTAGAGTTTAATTAAATAATTTATAACAGTCTATGAACATGCTTATAGTTTTAATTTTATGGCCAAAATAAATTTATTTCAATTTAAAGTGAGAGCTGTAAATTTGTTTAGTTAAAATTACACTAAACACTTTAACGATACCATAAAGTATTATACATCTGACTCGGTACGCACGCGTACAAAGGCGTCTGTCTCGTGTTGTCTATTTGGCTGGTGCCAAGGAGGTTAGAGTCCAATGCACGTTTATACTAAATGTGGTATTATTTTATTCCTGAATTGTTAGTCTATCTATAGACCAGTCAAGTGGAAAAATACTGAGCACATAAAAATTAATCTTAGGCTGGACCAATGCTGCATAGTTGAATAAAATTCGAGAGAATATTTGAAAAAGTTAAGAAATATGTTTAATATGTCCAACTTTGAAATAAAAGAAAATCTCCATATTTATCTTTTAGCTACTTAAATTTAAACAAAATTTCAAAAGTACCAGCTGGGGAACACAATAAAAAAGATTTAAATCCAAGAAAACTATTTATCGGTGCGTTTTACTACTTGTTAGGGATATCAGCATATTTACACAAATTATAGGTAGGAGGAAGGTAGAATTTATAGGAAAAGTACCCATGTTTTTGCGGTGGGAGGGTGATAAATAATTAAATTTCTAACTGAAGAAAGGAAACTTATAAACAAAATAAATAAATTAAATTATTTACAAATTCATAGACCCAATAGACATAAGCATCGTTTACTGCCTAAAGGAAACTTTTGCTGTTAGGCCTAAATATCCTTGGGTGACGTTAATTTAAAATTACATTTACCGCCAATAGATAAGAAGACCTGGATTGCAAAATAGTTCGTTTCTCCTGAAAAATTTATATTTTTGGACATGTTTCCTTTCTGTAACCAGTAATTTAATTTTGGGGAAATCACTCTCAATATACTCGGCCAGAATATAAACTCCTACCTTTCTGTCACTGACAAACCCGGTTAGATCAGCCTGATATCTAGTCAGTATGCCAAAAGATACGAGTAATTATTCGTGATACAATCCCCTTAAAAATAACAAAAGGTTCTCCCCAACAATGTCTTACAAAAAAAGGAAGTGCTGCGTGGGTGGTTTTTGTGTGGGAGGACAGAAGGGTTGGAGGAGAAAAAGGGGTATTTTGGCGTAAAGGCTTTGTAACACAAGAGGCAAAGCTAGAAATGCGCGTTGTATTACAGCACAAAGCACAAGAATGGCAATCAAGAGCAAACAGCTGGAAGTAGGTACTTGGAACGAGTTCAGTGTTCACTCTTGGGAGTCAAGAACTAAAAACACTTCTCTTCAAGGCTCTCTTAAGGGAT
The DNA here is from genome assembly GCA_902141385.1 of Timema californicum. NCBI lineage: Eukaryota > Metazoa > Arthropoda > Insecta > Phasmatodea > Timematidae > Timema > Timema californicum. The sequence goes on along the minus strand of CABFOW010002287.1, from coordinate 75,242 downwards.
TTATTACCTATCGCCACCGCTTTGACTGCCTTCATTCACTTGTTTAGAACCACGAGGAGACAATGGTGACAGTTTTCTCACTTTCAACCCTCTTCAAACTTAGGAGATATTTCATTTAGAAGGCAAATGTCGAAAGCAGATAACCTTCATAGCAATTGAAAGAGGATTAAGAGGGCTATCCATTTGACAAAATGGTTTATTCTCAATAAATATTCTAACTGAATTATAATAGATATAAAATGCAAAATCCTTTCCTCTTGAGTTTAGTTACCAAACGATAGTTATCTAATTCTTAGTAGCCTGCTTCGGTGGCTGCATGGTATAAGGCATCAATCTCATGTTGGACTAGGTTCGAGTCCCGGTTGGGTGTATTGAGGGTAGTTTTTCCAAAATGGTTGTCCACTCTCCCTCCAAGAAAATGCACTTTCTCCTAGCTCAAACTCATTCATCTCTAGATCACGAGTGTAATAAGTACTGTATATATATATATATATATATATAACTTTAACAGGTAGTAAGGAGCGGTGCTGAAAAAAATTATCTTAGTATCTCATTGTTTAGCACGAATGTTCTTTAATATTTTCAATTGGTTCCCAAAATTCTGGAATTAGAATAAATACTCTAAAAATATATTTTATTAAACACAGGGGCTGCTAACCAGTTTATTTTAGAGTTTATCTCAAGGCTGAAAAACCGGGAAAGTAGATACAATATTACTATCACACCAAATATTTCTAAGAGCAGTTTCCCTCGTTCTTAATATGATAACAGTGACATCGGGATAAATATAATATATTTTCCATTTCAATGTAATTATTTCAGATTTTTTTTAATATGAGAAAATATTTTTCTTGGTATAAATCTTACTATTTTATTTAAAGTGTACTACAAGAAACCACACCACGATGCAACATCCTGTTCAATATATATTAATTACCCGCGTTTGCTGCTACCCGAGGGTGCCGGGAGACGAGTGGGGGAGAGGCATGGATCAGAAGAGCTTCTTTTAAGGATGTATACCAAAACCCCATGGAAAAATCGGAAAATACTGCCTTATGGAATAAATTATACCTCCAGCAACCAGTCGGAAAGTGAAACACAGCCTCCATCGTTGACGCGTAAGCTAATCCTCAAGAATTTGTGTATTTAAATTATGTTTATCAAATAACATTTAAAAGTTATGTTGTCAGGTTGAGAAACTAACACAAAGATATAGGCTACCTTAAAATGGGAGTACAGGGGAAGACAGAAAAGATAACTGTTTATGTAATTGTAATATCAAAACGGTTTTTGATCAAAATAAACCAATTATTTATTCAATAAAAATATATAGTTTATATTTATTCAAATATAATATCAACATTAATTTAGTATATGTATGGTAAGGATGCCCTGGAATTTTATCAAAACTTTTATCGTTTATTTAAAGCGTTTGACTTATAATCCACCAATGCTAATGAAAGATATTCAACTACTGTTGATATCACCATGTGAAGAAAATCGATCTTTATGCTTATACTTGAGCAATATTTGATTTATATTAACAGAAAAAAAGTTTTGTTATTAAAACTGAAAAAACACTGACCTTTTAATCTCGTCCTCTGTATTCCCCACTTAATTCCAGAGGTTCTATGGATGGTAGAAAAACCGATAAACTATTACTAAGAGACAATTTAAAGGTATTTATAGAGGGCCACTAGTTTATCTTAAATTAGTACGTAAATGCAATCACTTTGAAGCTTATCGTCTGTTCGGATGGAATCAAATAGGTACGTATTTGATAATTAAATTAATAAAGAATAAGGATATCGATTAAAATAATTACCAACACTTAGATTTAAACTAAAAACTTAAGAGAAATATGTAATAAAGAGATACAAATTTAATTGTATTTGTTAAATAATTTAAAGCATGGATGGAAACAATGTCTTTGAATTTGAAAAATAAATTAACTTAAAGAAGTAGCCTATCAGTGTCAAAAAAATATATGTAAGAGAAAATTAAAATTCCACGCTCTAATTGAGCATTATTTAGTGTGTTACCAGCCACGACATAATTTCATACGCGGCAAAAATGGTGTCAGAGGAAAAAATATTCATGTTTTTCATCTATATTTAAACGGTAAGATGTATTTTGGTCCATTTAAGCGTAAGCAATTAGCGTAGCTTTACTGAAATGTAATTATAACTTGACTGTTTCTCTTCGGATGGGTGAAAAGAATAGAGTGAGAGGGAAGAAGGTGGTGGAGGGTTTCGGGAGGGGGAGATAATGTTGAATTCAGGAGTGATTTATTTATCGTCTCTGTCACATTATTATAAGACTACAGGAATAATTATCTTCTAGCAAATGGAAAACAATGCACTGATTTAAATACACGATTAAGAAAGGGAGAGATAAATAAAATTACAGAACTTGTAGCTATTAATTCATTTATTCTGTTATAATTATGGGTTTAAAATTACCTACATTTTTATATACATATTAGAATAAAGTTTTATTTTCAAACAAATTAATACGCAGCCCAAAATTGTTTTAATAATTATAAATTAGACAAAATATAATTCGAAGAATAGTAGTATGTACTACCTGTTTACCTTGAAAAGAAACTTACTTAAATATATTCGACTATGGTATAGCTTATAAGCGAGGACCATAGTGTAGTGTGATGGTGAGACTACTTCCTTGCAGAGTAAACAAATGAGTGATTTTAATCAATTATCATAAATGAATAAATATTTATATACAAATTAAACTATATGATTTCAGTTTTCATGACACGTTAATCCGTGTTAAAATTTGTTGACCCTTCTAAGTGACATAATATTTTTAAATTTACCCACCCTTGAGTACTAGTACTAATGCATCAGTTTCGTCCTCACTGTTTTGCTGGTGATGGGGATTTCGATATATGCAAACTATGGCAATGTATATTGAGGTGAATATTCTTAAGTATTTTCCCAATTTACTTCCACATATGTTAAAAAGTCCTCAGTCAATAAAAAAAAAATTCCAAAATACCATCAACAAATATATTTATAGTCAATTTAAATTTTTGGTGACCTGGTGGTCTAGGGGTAAGGTGTCAGACTTCTATGCTGGTGGCCGGGGTTCAATCCTCGGTCCCGGCAAAGATTTATCTGATTACCAAACCCTTCCTTCACCTCTGACAAGATATCTTGTGAATGTGAGGAATGCCAGGCCTCCACCGTGGTTCGGATTCCACGTTAAACTGTAGGTCCTTCATTTCATCTCACAATCACCCTACCATTTACACATTAGCGTAAGTGCGTATAACCCGAACGGGTAGTAAGACGCGGTGCTAATAATAATAATAATTTAAATTTTACCTGAGCTCCTGTGGAACTTTGCAAAGCTGATATAGCCTGGTCTGTATGTGGTGGGAAGGTCAGGGATCTAATCCCAGCTGGATTTAATAAGAGTGTTATTTCCTTAATAAATTACATCTCTCTCTACACACAAATATGTGTGCACTTTCTCTAAATTTTACCTTACACATACTTACACCGTAACGATAATTTTATTTATGGATTATAGCCCAAACGTGTGAGGTGACATGGTAAAATAAATTGACAGCAACATTATTTTAGAAGCTTACAATCTATGATCATCTTTTACAAATATTATTATTTATTTTTTAGATTAAAAAATAAAGGAATGGTAAAGTTTGAAAAATCATAAAGAACCTGGGAGCCATGAATAACAAATAATTGTAATGTCCATACTAGTGAACCCGGTAGCGCCTCTCGACCAAAATTATTAGGCAAGCTTGAAATGGGAGGTCCCAGAATATTTTTAAAATTATTTATGCTTCAAGAAGCTATTTGGAGGTGTTTTTTATATGAAAGTTGTGGCTTTGTGCGTCCTTCTGTTCTGTGATTTACATTATTGTGTTATTACTTATTATAGACATACTTATAAAATTTCGTTTGTTTGCTTTCACTGATACAAACATTAAAACAAAAGTATCTGCTACAATAAACTCCACAAAACTCCACAAAACTCTAAGGCCCGGTACACACTACAGAACTTCTTGTATAAAAAGTTGTGCAAGAAATTTTACAATATCTTAGTTACATGTATTGCATATAAATTTTAGCCAGTGACTGTTCACATGGCATCTGTAATTGCATATAATATTTATTTTTAAAAACATGGCATTTTTGACCTTTTTATGGCAAAATAATGATTGAATGATTTGAAAAATATTGGTATTTAATGTAAATAATTTCTTAGTCATTCCTAAATATTATGAAATGAAAAACTTTTATGTTTTAATATTTTTTAAAACATTTGAAAACCTTTATATTTGGGATTTAACTGCCTTCATTTATAATTATTTGTTTGTTTTCAATCATTTAGCTATTTTTCTTATAATCACATTTTTTTAAAGTAAATTTTAGCAAATGAAGTTTTAGTATTTACAACTAAAATGTTGTACAAGATAAATGGCTGATATAGGACGCGTTCTTTTACATGAAATTGTGTACAATAAGTTGTGCAAGGCAGATCTTGTACAAGTTTTTGTGTTCACACGATGCCATCTTCAGGCGTACAAGGTTGTATCGTGTGTACTGGGCTTAAATATGTGTAGGAACAGGGTCAGTAACTTGACAATATTAATTTCCTCTTTCATGCGATACCATCCCATATGTTTTGAAAGGGGAAAAGAGGGGTAGTGACTTAGAATCTAATCTTCACCGGTCGGGCAAGAGAAGTTGTAACTCGGCTTCTTGAATTTTTACCTGAAATCCGCAGCTCTTACCCTTCTAACCCCTCCAAAATCTATTACGTCACAAATAAGAACTACACTAGTTAAAGCAATGGTATAAAAGTAGGTCAAATATTGACTTTCAACAACCATTAGATGGACTGGCACATGTCTTTCATGCATGTTACGGTCACTGTCATGCATGGGATTTTTATTTTTAAACCCACATATGCTTGAATTACAATTAAATGATTACCAGGATAATATTTTTGCAAATATTAAATAAAATAATTACACATCTTTAATCAAAGGTAAGCAGTGATTGCCTTGCTTGCCCTAATGCGACACTATTGAGTGAATTATTTAAGTATATTAATTTAATAGATTAATATCGATCTATAATTTGATCCTATATAATGGAAGTATAGCGAAAGTATTATGAAATCTATCACAAATTATTTAAGTTTTTGACATACAAACGAGTGTATATTTTAATTTTGATGTATTATGGTTATGTTTTATGCATATTGTACCATTTAAGCAATAAGACAGTAATTGGGCAGTGAAACATGTATAAAGGAAGCCCAGAAAAAACTAATAAATCGTAATTTAATAGAGTGTTACCACATATACATAGAGCACATAAACAATATGAAGAAAAAATTCAAGTGTATGTCTGAAGAAACATTTCTACTGTAATTAAACTCAAATTTAGCAAATATATTTTATCAAAAGTTTCAAAGAGTCAATAGTTGCAAAAAAGTACCATAATATTATGTTAGAACCACATTATCTTACTTTATTTTAATTTAATATAGTAATAAATAGCAAAAACTTACTCATATGAATAGAGAAAATATTTAATATATTTTAAATTTTAAATTACAGTAATCATAAGGAACCATTATAAATTTAAATATCCATGAAATTGAAATATCTTAAACGCACTTTCTTATAATCCTCTTTTTATGAAAGTGACAGTGTATTTGACATATTCAGTGTTTTTTTAATCATTAAGTTCTTAGTATGTTTGTTCTTCCTTTTGATTTCAATATACGACTTAACTATCCACAAATGTAAAAATGAGAAGGCTAGAGTCCAAAGGATAAATGTACCCACAGAGGTGTGAAGGGAGGATGGAAAAATTCAGGGAAACAACTCCAAAATATCAAATCAGGATTAGAACCTCAATCTTTTTTATTGCGTTTTATTAAAACCAGATTAGAAGAGAGTTTTTTATGGTACACAATTATTTTCTTGTTAAAAATATAAATATTTCGTCAATGCCGCTTAAACCCGTAACATTCGAATGTGTTTTACAGGTAGTATATTTATTTAAAGCCCTCCGTATTTCATTTTAAGCCTCCAGTAAGAATGTGAAACGGGAGAGAACGTGAGTTAAGGTTACTATTTTTGCTGTTTTTATTGTTAAACATATAGGCAAAAAAAATTCTTCAATAGGTGCATTTGATTTAAATTTATACACAAAGTAATCTCGACAGTTATTGAATATTTGCTATGGGCATAATGGCATTTGAGAAGAAACAACTTTATATGAAGAGAATAACTTATGTTTAGTTCCGCAATTGCCATAACAAATATTAATGAACTGTTGAGATATCTAAAACACCAGAACAACCCCACCGAATGATTAAAAAAATAATTAAATACTACAGAACCCTCTTAACCATAATATTAAGTGCATTAAAAAGATATCTTGATTATCTAACTCAATATGATCTAGATGCGAGTAAATACTCACTAAAACAAATATAATAGCTTCGGCTATTTGATTATTAACTCAATATGAGATAAAATTGTACTTACCCCTTATTTCCCCCGTACCCTTTAAATACAAATCACATGCATGTTTAAATTATCTATATCATTTTCACAAATCCATTCCTTAACCATCTGATAAAAATCTACTAATGATCAATTATAATTGAGACCAATAGCAGGTTTTAAATAAATTCAGTTTGGTTCAACATAATTTATTATTTCGTCCAACGAGTCTTTGTACCAGTTTGAGTAGAGCTTATAGATGGGTATTAACCACGCTAATTGGGTAGGAATGAGGAAGGTAGGATTTAGAGTAAATATAGTTACATTAGCTTGCATGGAGAATGATACACCCTAATTTACTAAAAATATATTCTCAGTACATCCAGCTGGGATTCTAACCTTGACCTTCTCGTCACCGGTAAACCAGGCCAAATAGACGCAGTAATTAGCCCGAATTTCCACCGATATCAACTGTTTTCTTGTTAAAATATTTAAAACATGGGTTACGTAATTACTTAATCTGTGATATAGGCATAAGAACAGTACTGGGGAAAATTCACTTGAATTTAACATGAAAAAAGGGTAAGAAAACTTCAGTGATAAATCAGATGTGAAAACCCCGTACCCAAATTCACACAGCAGAGAGTCAAACTTGGATCACTCAATCTCTTTGTATATGGTGCACAGTTAGCTTTACGCCTTAGGCAACAGGGCCATCGATCAGTGGGTTGTGTTTAAAAACAGCCTAGGTTTTTTTTTCTATTGTTTTATTTTATTCTGTGAATCATTCCAAAAATTGCTTCTGAAGGAAGTAACTGTACAAGAAAAAATAGTTAGCACGTTTATATGAAAACATATTATTTTCGTATCATTGTTGTTGTTTCATTTTGTGTGATACCCGGTTTGGTGGCCGTATGGTCTAACACCCTACCCTTAAAGTAAACTAAACTGCCGATGACGGGGAGATCGATGCTCAAATCTCGGTCAGGTGCACTTTGGGTGGTATTCCCCAAAGCGTTCTCCAGTCTACCTTCACACAAGTATGGGTGTATAATTATTATTAGCAACGTGTCTTAGTAACCGTTCGGGTTGTATAAACTTAAGCTAATGTGTAATGGTATGGTGATTGTGAGATGAAAAGGGGGACCTATAGCTTAACGTGGGATCTGAACCACGGTTGAGGCCTGACATTCCCCACATTCACAACTTGTGATGAATACACGTTTTTTCATAGGTGAAAGAAGGCTTTGGCAATCAGATAAATCTGTCTCGGGACCAAGGGGTGAACCCTAAACCCCCAGCACAAAAGTCTTACACCCTACCACCAGACCACCAGTTCACCAATATGGTTACACTTCCTAGTCCAACCTTCCTAATCCCTAAAAATCATTAACTTAATTAGTATATAATCGTGTAGCCCAAATGGGTAGTAATATACGAAGCTAAAAAAAATCTGAGCCTTTGTTCTGTAATTTAAAAAAAAAATTCTGTTGGTTCCACGTGCTTCGCTAATCTTCCACTTTCAAAGTACTTCACCTCAGTGAAAACATACACCTAAGTAAATGGTATTTTATCTTTTCACAAATGTGAGAGTTGAATCTACTACAGTTAAATTAATTTGTAAAAGCGTTATCACCTGAGCCAGAATGAATAGCTTAAATTAAAAAAAAAAATCATTGGCTATTAAGAAACATTTAAACATTGTTACAATATTAATAAGACTATTATTTAAATATGTATCCAATGATTTATTGTATGCATGTTTTGAAACGAATTTTTAACATGTAACACTATTATTTTAGACTTGTCAACCTATGGTTTAATTTAGTTGATGTTATATTACTGAAAATTTCCATCTATGACAATTTGTTGCTCACTAAAAGCTAATTTACTCCTTATGATAATCAGCCATAGAAGTTGTAACAAAGTTCAATTAACGTTTGTGTTTAATATAATTTTTTTTAGTAAAATTAAATTTTTGGTACACCTGATTTTCTTCAGTTTGAAGGATGTCATTTACCGCTCCTAGCGGACCAATAACTAACTCGCTTCTGACACTTTGTTTAATTATTATTTTTCATAATTTCCGTTCCTGTCTCTTTGTAAGCTCTTCGCGGTACATTATACTATTCTAAACATTTCTAAAGATATTATAAACTTCAACCAGAACCCAGACTTAAAGGGGAGACTATGACAATCTTATATTCTTTGCTAACATTAGAATGGCTCCAGCAAGTTTTAGACGATACCTGGCCGGTCTTTACTGCGCTTGCGCGGACACAGAAGAAATGAAGCCAGCGCGCATGCCCAGCACCCCGATGTCAACATATGGATTACCACCCCTCATGCCCCTCTACATACCCGAACGTCCAAATTATTTCGTACTAGATCCTTCTCCCTCCCCCCACCCTAATTATTTTTAACCCACATATTGAAGAATCATCATAGACACTACCATAAAATATGAGTGACTATCGACCTTTTAATGAGGAATAAATTAAATTTTCAAATAAAATAATTACATTTTCAAAATAAAATATAGCCTATGTTACTTGCTGATAATGTCGCTTTATATTAGTGAAAGAAATTTTAAAATCGGTCTAGTAGTTTTTGAGTTTATCCATTACAAACAAAAAAAAACTTTCCTTTTTATAATATTAGTATAGATAAATTAAATTATCAAAAAACATATTTTAAAAAATATAGCCTATGCTACTCGCTGATCGGGTTACCTGGCGGTCTAGGGGTGAGGTGTCAGACTTCTATGCTGGCGGCCGGGGTTCAATCCCCGGTCCCGGCATAAATTTATCTGATTACCAAACCCTTCCCTCACCTATGACAAGATATCTTGTGAATGTGGGGAATGCCAGGCCTCCACTGTGGTTCGGATTCCACGTTAAACTGTAGGTCCTCCATTTCATCTCACAATCACCCTACCATTACACATTAGCATAATTGCGTATAAACCGAACGGGTAGTAAGACGCGGTGCTAATAATAATAATAATAATAATAATACTCGCTGATAATGTAACTTTATATTGGCGAAAGAAATTTAAATTCGGTCTAGTAGTTTTTGAGTTTATCCATTAAAAACAAAACTTTCCTCTTTATAATATTAGTATAGACAAAGGAGTGAGCGTAAGGAACACATGTTTTGGGTTGTTGGACCACAACCTAACCTTAAAATTGAATGTTTCCCGTCAAATTCTGTATTTCGACAATATGATTCATTCTGGATTCGTAGCTTCATAAAATCAACTTTATTTCTGTCCTTTTTCTTTTCCCGTTCATTTGACCTTTCTTAAGAATTTTAATTATTCTTTTATTATTCTTTTCCTTTTGCTACTGGAGGGGCCCTATCAAAGCCCGCATAATTGTTGCCGGGAGGCGAAGAAGGGTGCGAGAAGGAGGTACTGGCGCTCTAAGTGACGTGTGTTGTCTTCGAAGAAAAACAATTCACGGCCATCCTCGATGGCTACTCCGTAATCTACGGAGTATACCAAAACCCGGGGTGATATTCCACCATACTCTACCTCATCTATATATTTTTTTTCTTTTATCATCTTATCCAGAATTAAATTACTTTTTAAAAAACCCATCAAAAACATATATACATTTTTTTTCTCATCTTTCTACTAGAATACTCAGTTTTCCAGATCTTTACAGTTAATCTACACTCCCTGAAGACATTTAAATCGGACAGATCACGGGTTCTGGACCGTTAAAGGCTAGCGTGGTTTATTTTTTTCTTGTTTTTTTGTCATGTTATAAAAAAAATTTACCCGAGTTAAGAAAATCATATATATCAATCATAATTTGTAAGGATTAGCATTATAACTTAACCATGACGTCTGGTAGTCAGGTCAAGAATATGTTTTTCCCCTCTATAATGAAGTCCTAGGTCCTAACCTATAGAATACTTTTCCCCGGAAATATTTTTTCAATAAACGGTATTTTTTGTATACTTTTTTTTCATGGCGTAGGACTCATTGAACAAAAAACCCTCTTCCTTGGTTTATATACTGTCGGCGAAGAGCAAGCTGGTTACCTTTCCGGACAGCATCCTGGACGAGTCGTGGAGATCCGCAGCGCCTGGCAGGTGGGTGTAGAGAGGGGAAGGAGATCATTTCAGAGCACAGTCTGGAGAAAATAGTCCCTTGCCGATTTCAAATCCCCCAGAGGAAACCCCGAAGATTTTTTTGTTTTGTTTATTATAGTCTCAATACTTATATATATATATATATATATATATATATATATATGTGTGTGTGTGTTTTTTGTTGAGGTTACCCTAAACCCCAGATAATCTAAAGTTCATGTTTTTTCCATTGGAGGAATTATTATTACAAAGAATACTTATTTATATTCATACGACATGTTTCGGTATATAAAATCCCATGATCTTGGAAACTGTACAATGAAATTAAAGAACACAAAGAAAAATTGAAACTTATGTTGTGCAACAAACTTTATACTTACCGTTATATTAATTGGTTGTAAAAATCAATTAATAAACAAATAAACTTACCAAGTTGTTGTGAGAAATATTAAGTGTTGTTACGACTGCAATATATACACTAACTAGAGTGTGGTTGGAAAGAAAAGATTTGTTGCAAAAACCAAAGACTAAGGAAAAAGACGAGCTAAGCAAGGTAAAGTTATCATGTTCACGGTGTAACTTGTTAGTTAGGGAAATTAATATTGAAACCATTGAATGTAGAATTATCTATGAAAACAATGATGGATAAATTTAATGGAAGGATTTAAAAAATTAATAATAAGGATATGATTTTCTCGACTCTGGCTTGAATGGGTCTTTATCTACACTTGAAGGTAGAGCAGGATAAATGAGGTTACAAGATGTTAATGTTTTAAGGTAAATGCGTTAGTGAGTTCACAAAAATTTGATTTGATAGTTTTAATTGTCCATTAATGATTGATTTATTTAGGAATAAAGCTGCTTGAATGAAAACATTTTCAGCTGTATTTAATTTCGTACCTTTATGAGATATGTGAAGGTGTTTCATACATTGATCTACTGGTTTGGGTTGATGGTTGGAGTTTTTTAAATGGTCTGGAAATTTTGATGTGGTCCTATTGTGTTTGAAATCAGAAATATGCTCTTTATAACGAACCCTATAACTTCCGCCAGTCCCCCAATGTAGATGCTATTTAATTCACAAGTGAGTTTATAATCTACATTTTTATTATATTTATAATTTTATTTAAATTTATGTTACTATGATGTTTCTTTATTGTATTACTGGTGGAAAATGTAATATTGGGATTAAACTTGTTGATAATATTTTGATGCGATGAGTTTCAGGACAAGTGTAATTAAATTTAACACATTTCATTTTTGATTAGAAATATAATTTCTCAACCACCCTTACTAATGATAGCAAAAATAGTTCTAAATACCCAATAAATAGACCAAATATCTATGTGCAATATATCTAAGCTAAGTTTCCCATCAATTTTACTGTAAAAATGGATGGGGTGACCTGGCGGTCTATGGGTAAGGTGTCAGACATCTGAGCTGGCGGCCGGGGTTCAATCCTCGGTCCCGGCACGTATTTATCTGATTGCTGAACTCTTCCTTCACCTCTGACAAGACATCTTGTGAATGTGGGGAATGCCAGGCCTCCACCATGGTTCGGATTCCACGTTAAACTGTAGGCCCTCCATTTCATCTCACAATCACCCTACTATTACACATTAGCGTAAGTGCGTATAAACCGAACGGGTAGTAAGACGCGGTGCTAATAATAATAATAATAATAATAATAATAATACTGTAAAAAATAACTTGTACATAATGTAATGAGAGAAAAATGTGGCAAAAGATGTTAATTGAAGAGCAAAATAGAATTCAGAGATTTCAGAAGGAGCAATGTACTCACAGGAGGTGTTATCGTGTGGCTGGCTCTTAGGAGACTTCCAACAAACTTTACAGGTCATTCCAAGCCATTAGATCTGACAAAGTCAACGCCTGTCTGAAAAAATCCTATATATGCCCAGACGTTGGGACACTTTCCCTGTCAACCAAAATGTATATCTGCTTGAAAAACTAGACTTATTTGTCGATATACTGCTGAAACTTGACAATGAAATCTTAACAGAGCATGAAAGCAAGGTGTCCTTGAATAATTCGCAGATATGCGTCCTGGTCAATGCTATCCAGTAATTAGTAAATTTTATTAATCCCGATTTACTTATTCTGTAAAACATACTTATTTCGTGGTTTTAGGAGAAATATGTTCTATCTCCAAAAATGAATTTGGTAATAAAATTAACTACTGTGTTTTATACCATTTTGAATTGCCATACCACTTATATGTCATATCACTGCATCTTAATAGCTGTTAAATTTCTAGACAACCTACATGTTCATTGAGCTCTCCGTGAATAATTTTGTATTAATTTAATCCCTTCGGTTTACTCATCCACGCTCTTTAATTAGCATTTTATTGGCCATCATTATGCTGATAATTTTGAACCCATCTAAACTGGGTACTGTAATGAGACTTGCTTATAGGTAAACGGTTTTCAAAACTTTATCATGAAAGCGGTTGTCATGACAGATCCCACTTGTAAATTAGATTTTTTGACTCTGAAGATATAACTTTTATCAAGTCCAAAGTTTTCTTTCGTGGTAATCTCTAAATAATACGTTGTGTGGGTTTACTCTGTATGGAAAATCTAAGACTTCGGGATTGGAAACATTTTTTTAATGAATATGTTTTTAAAACTGACATTAATTCGAGTGATGCTACGAACAAAGGCTAGGATAATAACATTAGTAAATTTATGGCCAATATTTTCATTGTTACATTTCCGTTGATAATCTCATCCTCTATTAATGGAACACCCATTTTAAAGAAAAAAAATCGTTGAAATGGCTTCTAGTGTTGATGTTTTGAGAGAGGAGCCAATATCTTATCTAAAATCTGAGCAAAAATCTTTTTAAAATATCTATAACTGGTTAATAAGACAAATGCAACTAAGTAATAAGTACCCTGTGCAGCTAGAATAAATTTTTATACCAGTAGGTGTACAAATGCAATATTTAGAAAAGTCAGAAAAGATTAAATTTTCTTCAAGGTATCCATAATTTCAATGGAAAGACCAACCTAACACAAAATGGAAACTAAATTTAGAAAATATATTCTTTATTAAAAACTTAACCTTTTATTAGATTTAATAATAATTAGTATTATATGCAAGGCATTTTAAATAACTCATAATATTTTCTTTCTTCTTAAAAGCAATTATCTAAAACCATTTTTTTGGTAGAGTTTACAATCTTACCTTTATTTTCTGTAAAATTATGATAAATTATGATAAATTATTGTTGTTACACATTCAACTTTATATATGAATGAAATTTAGATTTTAAAGAAACATAATATTATTTTTCATTTAGAATAACAGAAATGGTTTGCTGTGTACTTCTATAGAAAAAAATTATATCCACATTCATGTTACTGGTAAAAAAAATATATATATATAGAAATAATTCTATTTTATGTCTGTGTAAGTTTAGCAAATTTATGTTGTCAAATACTTGGTAGGAAATTAGCTACACTCCAATTTAGGTTCTTGTATATACACTCAGAGATCCCCAAATTTAAGAGTAATTTTTATTATTATAAATTTTTTATTAATATTCTTCATTAGTAGACAACTACCAACATGTTTAGTTATGTCATAGTATTAAAATAATATTTAGTAAGGAAATAATAATTTTGATATATTGTAAATTTATGAATGCCAAATGTCAATACCAAATGTTGAATGTGCTGTAATGATTGAGTAATGATATTCCATAATAAAGTTCGGTTATGCGGGTTTGCTTTTTTGTGACGATGATTGAGCTTTGGATGTATTTTATAAATTTTATTTTAATAGTTAGGTTGTAAAATAAAAGTGGTCAACGTTACAGATTAAAATTATTATTTGATGCCAGATTTGTAATTTTTGTCGGTAAGGTTATATTAAACCAAATACTCTCAGATAAATTTAGGGATTTTAAATATTTAATGCTTGGCAGGGATTAAATAAATAATTTAGCTGAATATATTAAACAAATCAATAAGTTTATTATAACAAATTAATCATTTGTTTACTAAAATGACACATATATTCCTAATTATTTCTAGTTATTTGACATAGTTGTCATTGCAACATGTTACTAACAAAATAATCAATTGCCTCTTAATACCCGTTCAGGCTATATCAAAAAAATGAATTAGACTAATGAATGTGTAGGGTAGAGTTTTAAAGTAAGTCTACTGTACATATATTTTTACGGAGGAAAAAGAGTGGGAAACAGTTTAAGAAATAATAACCTCAGTTCAACATAACGTGAAATCGAACCCCGGCCTCCCCGTCAGCGCCAATAGAGTCCAACAAGAGCGTAATGAGTTAGATGATGTGAACATTGATGCATTTATATTTATTGTTCAAATTTACAATAAAAAATGTCTAAGTTCATCAGCTTAAAATATATACTACCAAAATACTTTATGTTGAAACAGAAGTCATAATTTAAAACTTTTTTTAATTATTAAATTCAACACTGGCTACTATCAGATTAATTTAAAGAACTTGGATTATTGTGGTTTGTTCAGAAGCTGTGCTCAAGCATAAGCGTGAATAGGTTATAGGAATGCCACAATTATAAAGAATTTGTTTTTAACCAATACACACAAAATGTTATATAAATATTACAAGCTAATTTCCAAAGAATTCCGAGATATAATAACGCTCACATGGTTGAAACTCGCTTTTGAATCTAGAGTCACATTTCCCCAGTATAAAATATCAACCACCCTATTTTATATTTTCAAATGTAATTGTTCCTAAGGGATGATAACCAAATAAAAGTGTACAAATAAATGTAGAATGGTGTCAGGGGAAAAATAATAGCAGATGAATCGTCACACGTTCCTGCCGTCCACTGGGGAGCGCCGTGGAAAACAGAAACAAGTGAACTTGATCAGCACATAGCTTCACCATTGATATAAGTATTTTCAGTCTAATTTTCATAAGAACTTTTTTTTAAGATATAAAAGTATGTACGCATAAGATCACGTGGTATGTAAGTGTCACTTTTCATAAAATAGTAAAATATTCAACTATCATCATTGTGAACCGAAAATATTTGTTTGTTTTTTCTGAAAGTTTCTTCCTACCATTACCATACTGTAATAATATTTATTTTTATTATTTTTATTTTAAAAAATGTGTTAATAATAGCATGGGCTTGAAGAAAGTTTAATTTCTGGGGAGTTTCAAAATCGTAATTTTATAGCATGATGTTAAGACTTACTATTTAAACCTTAGAAAGATTATTTATACAGTAGTGGTGGAACTTTATTTGGGAGAGAGGGGGCAAGTAACCAAAAGGTTTTCAGTGTCTTTCCACCCACCTCTATCACAGTTAATGCAAGAAAACTGGATGCTTTTAGAAGATATTTGTAGCAATCATCGTTTGTAGAATTTATGAAAATTATACTTCCTTAAAAGCTATTTATATTGTGATACCCTCAGTACAGCTGACTGGGATTCAAACCCCAATCCCTCTGTCATCAGTAGTCTAGTCCCACACAAGAGTGTACGTCTTAGACAAGGCGGCTACCGAAGTGGGCTATATTATATTAGGCTATTTTTAATTTTCTCTATAATTTATTTTACATTTCAAGCTTCACATGACTACATGGTGCAGAGGTATCTTGTGAATAAGTGAATCAATGTATGCCATTTTAATTAAAGTATAATTTATAAATTTTGATCTGGTTGGCATTTTAATCTTCTTCATAGTTAAAAATAAGCTTTTATTTGTATTTTTCACAAAGATAATCGTGTTTAAAAAGCTTACTTATTATTGATTAACCCCCAGCGAGTAGAGTTTTAAAATAACTTTTTTGTCAGTGCTTAGTAACATTAAAGTAATATCACTGTTACATATCAGACATGGGCTTCTTTGTCGTGTTGTAAGCTTGAGTCAACCAGCCAAATGCAATACACTCCGTTATAATATAACAAATATATTTGACTATCAGCTCAATTTGAAAATAGTTACACATCAATGATTTGGAACCAAGCAAAACAATTGGAATACAGACAAACTTTCAAACACTAAGAATAGTGGAAACTATTTAATTAGAGCTGCTGGAGCTGGTTGAACAGGGTTAGGGGGCATGGCGTGAGTACGAAAGTATGCTCGAGTACAAGTTTGAAGTAGAGTAAAGCCACATCTACAAATTCCGTAGACTCCGCATCCTTATAGTCCTTAAGTCCTTAATGGTCCTTAAAAATGAAAATCGTGTCTATGCAATCCGTATCTCTTATCGAGGGTCCATGCCAACCAACCATACAATTGTAAACAACGTCCAATTATTTTCGAAAAAAAAATCTAGAGCTAGCCGCAGGCAGACGTCATCTGTAAAGCAGATAAATGACAATATACCAGCTGAACAATTACTAACAAAAGTAACTACAGAAAATATTTTGAGAAAACGTCTGGAATAGGCTACAGGTTGGTTAAGTGCAGTCATGAAATAAAATTTAAAACATTAATTAGTTTAATTGCTATAGAAATTTCACTGGGGTTTTCATTTCGATGCTCGCGCACGCTTACTTTGTTGCGATTGATAGTATTTATAAGTCCGTACCGACTAGTCCACGAAACTAAAGTTGAGTAAACTTATATAGAGTGATAAGGACTAAGGAAATAAGGAAAAGGACCCTGTATACAGTGCAATCTGTTAGTGTGAAGTCGATCTCACTGATACGGAGTCAGTATAAGGGGCCTTAGACCACAGATGTTAGCATACAGAAGAAATGTTGGGCAGAAAGAATGACTTGTGCTACTGATTCTTTTAGACATATTGAATTATTATAGCTAACTACATCATATTTTGTACTATAATGTACAATAAAATCTACTAAAACTCCAGAACTACCATTTCAGTTATCCCTCCAAACATTCTTCTCCGCATTAAACCTATCCTGACAACTTTCCTACGTGGAGAAAGAGAGGTGTGATGAGGACGGAGTAGCGACATTTTTAGGAATTCACCTATAGAAAGAAGAAATTTTCACATTATTCATACACCCTTTTATATGCAATCAGTTATTGTTTAAACCACAGTATAATCTAGTTCCATTAGGGATGCTCGCTTATTTATTACTGAGGAAATAGTTACGATATTTACGTTGCTATTCGTTTGTACTACATTTTAATACTAATCTATTTTAATTCACAAAGATGAGGTAAGGATTAGGATGTTAAAGTTTAAAGTAAATGTAGGCAAATATGAATTTTCTTGAAGGAAAAGTGGGGAACAATTTAGTAAAAAACCATCATTAACTGTAGTTGGTATTCAAACCCGGATATCTTTGTCCCTAGTTAAAATCAGACTAGTTAAGCTTGCCTTCTATTGTAAGTGGTCTTATTAATTTCATAAATAAACACAAAAAATATACCAAGTAAATAAATTTTTACAATAGCTACATAAAGATCTGCACCAGTCTTTTCGGAGATTTCATAGGTCTAATATGTTTTTCAAATATACTTTATTCCTGTCAACGAAAACTAGTTCCAGTTGTGAAGGATCTTATCAATAAAACCTTACTCAAAACGAGCTTGACATTTAGTTCGCGTACCTGCCGATGCAAGTCTGGCGCTACTTGTTCTTGTCATGCATTAAATGCCAGAACAGTCGTTTGATATCCATACAGAGCCGAAGTGGATTGTGGGAATGAAACGTGGCGTAGAAGGGGAAAGGGTAGACGAGGGTTGATTGACAGAATATAGTGAACTCGCCACAAAAACCCTAACGAATCGTTGCGTTTTGTGGTTCGCTAGCTAGAATCTCTCAATTATTTACAACCGGTCCCTGGACTAAGAATTCGATTGAGGGGTGTTGATGCGGTGATAATGTTAACAGTGTGGTAGAAGGGTGGCCTCCAGGGGCCATGTGCCACATGGTGCAATCTATACTCTCTTCACATAATCATATGTTTCCCCATGATCTAGTGGTCCAGTGGCGGTCAGGGTTAAAATCTCAACTGCATGCATGACTACCCAAATGGATATAGTAGTGGAGGGGGTGAATGTGGCAATGTTTTGTTGTGGTCTTCTTACTACCCAGCATAAAGTCCTATTGTAGCCACGACACACGTGCTCAAAAGGTTCTGTGCTTATTTTTCCACCATAGGTGCTTTAGAAAGGTGGTTAAAATTTAATGCATGGGGAGGATTTAATATATATTTCAGCGCAATCAGATTTTATAGATTGGTAAAGTACAGAAATTACTGTAAGATACAAATTATTTGATAGGGTTAATGAGTTTAAATATTAAGGCACAATTTTAACAAGCAATTACGATAATACAGTGGAAAGTAGAGTGACAATAATTAGAGCTGCTGGAGCTGGTTGAACAGGGTTGGGGGGCATGGCGTGAGTACGGAAGTATGCTTGAGTACAAGTTTGAAGTAGAGTAAAGCCCCATCTACAAATTCCGTAGACTCCGCATCCTTATAGTCCTTAATGGTCCTTAAAAATGAAAATCATGTCTATGCAATCCGTATCTCTTATCGAGGGTCAATGCCAACCAACCATACAATTGTAAACAACGTCCAATTATTTTCGAAAAAGAAATCTAGAGCTAGAAGCAGGCAGACGTCATCTGTAAAGCAGATAAATGACAATATACCAGATGAACAATTACTAACAAAAATAACTACATAAAATATTTTGAGGAAACGTCTGATGCGCGCGCACGCTTACTTTGTTGCGATGGATAGTACTTATAAGTCCGTACCGACTAGTCCAGAAAACTAAAGTTGAGTAAACTTATACGGAGTAATAAGGACTAAGGAAATAAGGATAAGGATTCTGTATACAGTGCAATCTGTTAGTGTGAAGTCGATCTCACGGGTACGGAGTCAGTAGAAGGGGCCTTAGACCACAGATGTTAGCATACAGAAGAAATATTGGGCAGAAAGAATTACTTGTGCTAGTGATTCTTTTAGACATATCGAATTATTATAGCTAACTACATCATATTTTGTACTATAGTCTATAATAAAATCTACTAAAACTCCATAACTACCAATTCAGTTATCCCTCCAAACATTCTTATCCGCATTAAACCTATCCTGACAACTTTCCTACGTGGATTAAGAGAGGTGTGATGAGGACGGAGTAGCGACATTTTAAAGAATTCACCTATAGAAAGAAGAAATTTCCACATTATTCGTAAACCCTTTTATATGCAACCAATTATTGTTTAAACCACAGTATAATCTAGTTCCATTAGGGATGTTCGCTTATTTATCACTGAGGAAATAGTTATGATATTTACGTTGCTACTCGTTTGTACTACATCTTAATACTTTATTTATTTATATTCACAAAGATGAGGTAAGGATTAGTATATTAAAGTTTAAAGTAAATGTAGGCAAATATTAATTTCCTTGAAGGAGAAGTGGGGAACAATTTAGTAAAAAACCATCATTAACTGTAGTTGGTATTCACACCAGGATATCTTTGTCCCTAGTTAAAACCATACTTGTTAAGCTTGCCTTCTATTGAAAGTGGTCTTATTAATTTCATAAATAAACACAAAAAATATACCAAGTAAATAAATTTGTACAATAGTTACATAAAGATCTGCACCAGTCTTTTCGGAGATTTCATAGGTCTAATATGTTTTTCAAATATACTTTTTTCCTTTCAACGAAAACTAGTTCCATTTGTGAAGGATCTTATCAATAAAACCTTACTCAAAACGAGCTTGGCATTTAGTTCGCGTACCTGCCGATGCAAGTCTGGCGCTACTTGTTCTTGTCATGCATTAAATGCCAGAACAGTCGTTTGATATCCATACAGAGCCGAAGTGGATTGTGGGAATGAAACGTGGCGTAGAAGGGGAAAGGGTAGACGAGGGTTGATTGACAGAATATAGTGAACTCGCCACAAAAACCCTAACGAATCGTTGCGTTTTGTGGTTCGCTAGCTAGAATCTCTCAATTATTTACAACCGGTCCCTGGACTAAGAATTCGATTGAGGGGTGTTGATGCGGTGATAATGTTAACAGTGTGGTAGAAGGGTGGCCTCCAGGGGCCATGTGCCACATGGTGCAATCTATACTCTCTTCACATAATCATATGTTTCCCCATGATCTAGTGGTCCAGTGGCGGTCAGGGTTAAAATCTCAACTGCATGCATGACTACCCAAATGGATATAGTAGTGGAGGGGGTGAATGTGGCAATGTTTTGTTGTGGTCTTCTTACTACCCAGCATAAAGTCCTATTGTAGCCACGACACACGTGCTCAAAAGGTTCTGTGCTTATTTTTCCACCATAGGTGCTTTAGAAAGGTGGTTAAAATTTAATGCATGGGGAGGATTTAATATATATTTCAGCGCAATCAGATTTTATAGATTGGTAAAGTACAGAAATTACTGTAAGATACAAATTATTTTGATAGGGTTAATGAGTTTAAATATTAAGGCACAATTTTAACAAGCAATTACGATAATACAGTGGAAAGTAGAGTGACAATATAGTCGGAAAATTAAGGTTTATCAGTTGGTCAGTAAGTAACATCTCACCTGTTGGTAAGAAATTTATAACTTAGAATTTACAAATAAATAATTTCACAATAATTTTATTCTTTTTGGTTGGGAAAATTGGTTTTAAATCTTAACGTTAATCACTATATGAAATTTAAAATGTTCTAAAAACAAGTATTTAAAGAAAAATGTTGGTCTAGAAAGGAATGAATTTATATATAGTGGATAAGGTTACATAATGATAAGTTATATATCCTTTCCGCATCACCAGACATTGTTGGGGTAGAAAAATCTCGCAAATTACGGTTAACAGGGACGTCGAACGTAAATGAAAGAAACTAGAGCCACGTTCAAGTTTTTGAATGGAAATCTTAATAGGTAAACGATCAAATCACAATTGAGAGGATAACTTTAGAATGGACTTAAAATTATCCACATTGGTGGGTAAGTGGACTTTATGTAATTGTAAATTAAACTTAGCTATCCGCCAAGAAAATTTATCAAAGAGTTATTCTTAAAAAGAAGTGAAATAAAATATTAACAACGTTTACCGAGTTTTAACCATTCTTTTACATTATTGACTTTAGTCATACTTCATAGATAATTAAAAAAACAGAATAAATAATTATGAACAAAACACAAACATCATCAAAACCAGAAAAGCTAGAATTCATAGCCCTCTTGATAAACTATATTCAATATCATGTCCCTCAAACCTATTTCAATTCCTAACAATAATCCTCATATGGGGACTTCCCAAAGCCAGAAAAATGACTGGGGAGATTATTGGTTCGCATTCTTGGCTGGTGTATTAAGGGTGAATTTTCCTTAACGGATACCCATTTTTATCCACGCAAATGCGCGTGGATATGAAATTACCTAAAGCATCTCCATCCAATTAGCTCAATAAAATGAGAATGGTTTGAACAGGTAAGAATAAATCTGGACTAAAATCAATGAATGGTATAGTGTAGTAGAGACTCCTACACATGTACAAGCTTTCTACCTTTAAAATAATCTTGTTTGGGGTGAATGTCTTAGCACAAAAAAATTCAATATTTGAAAAAAATATCAATGTTGGTTAAAAAGTAATAGTTTAAGAATTTATGATTTGACGTGTGTAATTATTAAATATTTCTAGTAAATTTTGTAGTTCTCACATTCTATATACATTACGATTAAATTAGAAACTCCTTAGTTGCTAAAAGATAACATAATTTATTTAAATATCCCGTTATTTCCACCGTGTCACAAAACCTAACCAAATTATCCTTTGTGTAGATTATACGGACGGCTATGAAGAAGGAATATAAGTTTGAAGAATTGAATTCGCATTTTCGCAGAGAAAGCGTAGAAAACTACTTTTTGTTTTTGACAAATAGATCTTAGTACATCTGGTCGGAATTCACACCCCACCCTGCTCGTTGCTGTCGAACTAGACTATGAGATTTACTCCTTTGTCCTACGTGGCCACCGGTATTTCCCAATGTTGTTTCTTGTAATTTATAATGATGAATGCTGTTGCGTAATCTTAAATTTACCTTTCATTTTATTCGTTTTATTTTAGTAGAGGAGCAGAGGGGTTATAATAATCGAGAATAAGATCCAGTATCAACCCATAGATACAGCGTACAGTAGCCCCATGGCTTAATTGGTGCTGACTGACAGCTCACAGCTGACTTCTGACAGTCGACATTTAGGTATATACCTAAATGTTGACTGTCATAAGTGACAGCTGCTAAACACATGATTTTGAAGATCATATGGTTTGGTGTAGGGATACATAATTTGGTCTGATAACTTTTCAAAGCCATCAGCTGTCAGTCAGCACCAAAGAAGTCATGGGGCTACGGTAGTTTATGTAATTAAAACAACTCCAACAAGACATAGCATAATGGGGTGGTATTTTTTTATTCAACTTTAAAAAATAGTAGAATTTGAACCAGTGAAACCATTTTACCATATTTTAAAATAATACAACAAATGTAAATATAATTATTATAAAATTTAAAAAAAAACTTGTTTAAATGATTTAATTTTGCGATTTACAAATTAATGGCGCAGACATCCTCACATTTATGCAATTTCTGATTCTAACATAATATTGTATCTAATCTAATGGTTAATTCTTCATGAGATTTATTAAATTGTGTTTTTTTAAACAATATAAAACGATTTCACTGGTATTAAACTCTTTTTATTAAAGTATAATATAGAAAACCACACTATGACGCGAAGCCTGGTTCAAGATTTATTACGTTCGTAAATTAGGTGTTTTTTTAATCACTATATCTTACTGCCCGTTCGGTTTGTACGCCAGTGTACTAATTCCATTAATGTCTTAGGGATGAGAGAGATTGAATTTATAGGAATTGTACCCACATTAGCGTAGAGGGAGAGTGTAAAACCATATAGGGAAAAATTCCTATGGTACACAGTACCTTAATCCATGTGGCCACTGGAGTGTGTCAGGTGTTATTCATGAGGTGAAACGAGTTCTTAAATCAATTATAGTCACTTATGGCCCGGATGCGTGTGCGTGAAACGCACATATACATAAATACTTTACACACAAATACACACACACGACCTGCCACAAGTTTTTTTCTCCGAGCTTGACCGATTACCTAGGACAAGCGAGACGTGACCTTCGTCGGAGTTGACCCTGAACTTGGAAGAGTTATGGAGCACAAGGTCAAGGAGAAAGTGGTTGTTGAACCTTGCAGGTTCCTCCTCTGGTTGTAAGTCGCATGAACTCACCTAGTTTGATTCACTGGACCATGAAAAAAGATAAATATACTCAGGTCAACAAGAAAAGAGACACTATCTTAACTTAAAAAAACTTACTTGTTCTGCGTTTAAGAATTACGCCATATGCTCTGCTGCTGTTTCTTCAAACAGTTGATGCCATTTTTTTTTTATCTTTGTAACAAATATTTTAGCAAACTTTTAACAATGTTGCTTAGTGATATTTATTTTAAATTGGTTTAATTTTTTTTTCTTGGACTATACCTTCACCTCCAAGTATTGAATTGATTGAGAAAACTAGTTGTTTTTAATTATAAAATAATTGGTTTGTTTTATGTTATAAGAGTATGAAACCGCAAATACAAGGAAATAAGTTTGGCCATCTGACGAAACACAATAGTGACCGTCGATGACTTAATTAAAATGTTTATCTAACTTTTTTTTACTGTAGTAAGCCACTGTTTAAAAATGTGTTTATTTATTTCTCTTAAACTAGTAATGGTAATAAACATGAACGTTCTAAAAATACCTACTTATGTAAGAACATGAGTAACGTAGTGACCAGACATTTGAACAGATACGGCATCAATTATTCTTATGAACGATGATTCACGGTTGACCATTTTACAACCAACGATTTACTTTTTTAATTTCTCAAACAACCAGCTTTGGTGGCCATATAATCTAAGGCAATACTCTCTCAGAGAACAGCCGATAACGGGGAGGTTGAGGATCGAATCTTGTTCGGGTGTACTGAGGCTTGTTTTTAATGACTTTCAACCTTTTCAAACTCAGGGCACACCACTCTAAAATTGT